>CABHPH010152017.1:27994-46453 GCA_902168325.1 Peromyscus nudipes | reverse complement strand
TTCTTTGCATTTACATGTTATCTGGATATCTTCTTTGCATTTTACATAACGTTTCCAGATTTGGAAGAAGCGTTTCCATGCTGTTGAAGACTTTACTTTCAAGTGGTGTGGTTACCAACTGTATTTTTTTTCCTGTTAAACTTTTAGCATAATTAATTTGTTATTTATGATGGTTTTACTTTCCTGATGTTTTCTCTGGGACTACGGAACTGAAATCATCCAGTTGATGCTATCATTTCAGAACACAATAAAATGATGATGTTCATTAGAAGTAGAAACGAAACCATCCCAATATTCTATAGTTGGAAGATTAAAACCTTTTAAAGTGACAAGCACTTTTACAGTTACTTGGAATAGCAGTGAAACCTTCTATATATAAACATTTCAACCCGGGCAGTTGGTGGCGCACGCCTTTAGTCCCAGCACTCGGGAGGCAGAGCCAGGTGGATCTCTGTGAGTTCGAGGCCAGCCTGGGCTACACAGTGAGTTCCAGGAAAGGCGCAAAGCTACACAGAGAAACTCTGTCTCGAAAAACAAAACAAAACAACAAAAAACAAACAAACAAAAAAAAACTTTCTTTCATGAACACAAAAAACTAAAACTCCTGGAATTAGGAATACACAGTCCACAGTAGGCATTTTTTCATGTTTATTGAAATTAGTATTTGAAAAAAAAAATCCAAGCCTTCAAGAAGAAACTCGCTTCAGCTGCGGACTGTATTTCAGTGACCCTGAGTGCTGAGAGTCAGGGTCCAGGAGGAGGGTTGCATGTTTCACACCTGTGACAGTAAGCAGATATGTAGTTTACTTTTGTATTTGTTTTTTTAATGTTCAGGGTAATAAACTAATCTCACTATGCCAATTATTTGAATCTAAGTAAATTAAAAGTAAGATAAGGTTGGTTTTTAGTGATGCAATAGTTCAAAAGACTACAGCTTTTTTTTTTTTAAGTGCATATCAGGACTAAGGTTTAGAATTGCATGTCTGGAAAAACTATTCATAATCTGCTTTTCTCTCCTTTCCCTTTTATTTTTACACGTATTTATTTTGGCCAGCTGGCGAGACAGATCTTTTTCAGGGGTTCAGCCTTCCAGTCTGAGTTTGGTTCTCCAAAACCCGTCTTGGATCAAATTCCTGTCTTACTTGATCTGCTGTCTGAATGGTGTTGATGTCTCAGGGACATGGTGACCCAATTGCCTGTCCCAAATGGGTTGGAGCTTGCCAAGTGAAGGGCTTAGCCAGGCGGCCAGGGGAAGGAAGGTGGAGTGGAATCTTCAGGCACCCTGTCTCGCCTTTGCATTTCCCATGCCAGCTGTTTAATATGAGAGGTCTCCTGAGGAATTAAGTCTGACTTCCTTGCCTCTTTTTTTTTTTTTTAATACCTTGTCTTTACATCTGATGTGCTCAAAGACTAGTCTGCAGAGCTTAGGGCTGGAAGGTGTCCATGTTCTGAGAATACCCCATGGCTTTGATTTTGGAAAGACTGTAAAATTTTGTTCCTTTTTAGCTGCAGTTTGTGGTAATGGTTTCTTTGAATTAATTAACTAATTAATTTAGAGACAGGATCTCTTGCAGCCTAGGCTGGTCTCAAACTTACTATGTACTTTATGCTTGAACTTGTGACTTCTGCCATTGCCACTGCCCCATAAGTACTGGGACTATTTGTTTGCATCACTACCCTGGGATATACTGGGCTTTTAAAAATTTGAACTGTTTGGGCCTTAAGCATCAGAGTTGGCCTGAGAAATGGGCTCCTTTCTCAGGGAGCCTGAGAATTCAGGGCCAGGCATCACTTGAAATGAATAAGTGAGATACTTAGGGAACTAATTCTTGCTTGGGTAGAGCAGACTGAGTGGGAGGTGCTGGCTACACCATCAGCTGTGACTTAAGTACGCCAACCACAATGTAAATGACTGTATACTTCATATTCCCATAACCTTTTTATGCCAATGTAATAAAGAGAGACATTTTACGACGGAGACATTTGAAGACTTCTGTCTTCCTCCATGGTCACCTACTACCGAGTGGATACTTTTACCTGTTTCTATGGAGATGATGTAGAAAAAGACACAACTGCTGACATCAGAACATGGTTTTCCAGTCCCCTGTCCATCAGCTGCGTGACCTCAGTTAACTGCTCTGAATCTATTTTCTAATCTTCAGGAAAAGCCTTCACACTCTTTCTAGCCCTAAGATCTATGGATTTGGTGGGAATAATATTACCTGCTCAGTCAACCTGACTGTGTTGTTAGGGGAGTTAAAGGAGATCATATTTATGAAACTACTCTATAAACCCTCTGCAGAAGATTAAGGAACGCGATACTGTTAATTCCCTCTGAAGAATCAGAATAGCTTGTGATTTACTTTTAATCTTCCAGACTGTGTATATGTCTTTTGTATTTAGATCTTTACTAATGCTCTCCACAAAGCAAGACAAAGAACAGACTAATCCTTCCTTACTGGATGTTACTCCAAGTGTCACCCTAAAACAGCATGTGGGGAAGGATTTATTATTATTATTATTATTTTAGAAAACAGTGGTGAAGTTAATTCCAGGTATCCAGGGTTCATGGGTTCAGGACTGCCCCTGCCCCCCCAACTCCTTTCAAAGTTCTGAGAATCCATTTCATTCTAGAGACTGCTTAAATGAGACTGAAACTCAGCATTTGGTGATGGCGTGGGGTGCAGAGTGAGGATGAGGGGCTAAGAAAATGTTCTCCGGCCGGGTGGTGGTGGCGCACGCCTTTAATCCCAGCACTTGGGAGGCAGAGCCAGGTGGATCTCTGTGAGTTCGAGGCCAGCCTGGGCTACCAAGTGAGTTCCAGGAAAGGCACAAAGCTACACAGAGAAACCCTGTCTCGAAAAACCAAAAAAAAAGTTCTCCAGAGCAAACCACAGCAAGGAGAGTGAAGAAATAAGGGACAGTGAGTAGGGACTGCAGGAGAGAACACTATAGTCCAAAGGGACTCAATGGTATTCCCTGTGCCTGTTTGTTGTCTGGCATATGACATCTTGTTAAATCTCCCACATAGTTATGATAATGGAAGAATAGTTTTGTGTTTTTCCAAACTCAAAGAATAAAGCAGAAATCAAAATGTCTCTAATGTTGCTCTAGCACTACTTATCTGTATACCTTTGTCTTATATGGACAGTTCTATCTACCTCTCTCTCTCTCTCTCTCTCTCTCTCTCTCTCTCTCTCTCTTCCTTTCTATGTATCTATGCATCTATGTATGTATGTATGTATGTATGTATGTATGTATGTATCTATCTATCTATCTATCTATCTATCTATCTACCCATCCATCATCCATCCATCTCTCTCTCTATCTATCTGTCTGTCTGTCTGTCTGTCTATCTCTCTTCTATCATCTATCTAATATCTATCAATCTCTTATATAACTGTGAGTAGTACAAAAATGAAAATATTCTTTGTATCTACTAAACTCTTTAATTCTTCATGCTCATTAGCCATCTTTCCAGCAAAGCTACGTGTTTCTTGACAGCAAGAACAATGTCTTGGGGTCTTTTCATACTTTTTGCTGTATTTAGCAGTATTGAAAACAGTCCTTGACTCTTCACAGGTGGTTGATAACTTACATTGATGGCCAGGCGCATGCTAAGACAGTAAGGTATTACACTGGGGTCAGAAGTGAGTTTTGAGCTTACGGTTCAAGTTGAGGGTTTATCAACATCTATCCAGCTACTGGGGAAACTTGTTAAGATATTACAAGGTGGTACCAAAAGCCTGCGGAGGATTGTTTTTAATAGCCTACGTTTTGCACATTGTTCTATATTCTAGATCAGTTCATGTGACCAATCTGTCAGGAGGGGCCACTGAAAAGAGGCTTAGAAAAAACCAGAACTGAAGAGTGGTTTGGATCAAATGAAAGGGACCAGCAGTGTTTATAATGGTGCTGAAATTTAATTTTAGTGCTGACCTTTCATTTGACATTTTAGGTAATGCTATGGATGTGTGCAGTTATTTGTTCTTAACATATTTTTCATCTTTTGGGGGAACTAATCTGCTTAAATTCAATGTCAATAAAAGAAAAAGTAAATTTTTGGTTTTAAAAAATTCCCTTTTGAAAAAAGTTAATTCACAATAGCAAGAAAATATGCAATGCATATGAATTAGCTTAAGAATTGTTCATGACTATGAAAAGGTGCAAAACTTTATGATGAGGCAGAAGGTTCAGAAAGGTCACATTCTGAAATGAGAAGAGTTCATAGTATATAGATGCTGATTCTTCTGAATTAATATCTGAAGTTTAAAAAACTCTACTGAAAAGCTCAATGAAAAGATTTTAAAACTTGACAATTTAAAAAATTCATTTAGAAAAAAATGAATTGGTCAGGTTGGAGAAAGTTGAAGAACTTGAACACATGAAAGCTGAGATTGTGGAGTAGTGGAAACTTAGTAGGAAAGGAAATGTTTAGATGCTCTAGGGAGCAACTAGACACTACCTATGGTCAAAGGAGTGTTAAGTCCATAATCCAACACTTCTGCTCACAAGGATGTCTTCTTAAGGAACCTCTACACAGGTTTACAAAGACACACGAGAGTATCCGTCAGTGCTACATCCCCTTATTTAATGGGCTATTCTGAGGCAATGAATGAAGGCACTAGAACTACATGTATCAATATATAAATTTCACAGACCTAATGGCAGGCAAAAGCAATAAAAACAGGAAACAGTATTAACACTACAATGTCAATAAAATTTTCCAAAAATGTTAATAGCAGGTATTGTCAAGAAATGCACGCGTATGTAATCGGTGTGCAGAGGGTGACGAACACCTGGGACAGAGCCAGGGCAGCTGTATCTCTCTTTATGGAGGGGTAAGTGGGGATATATACAAAGGCAGCCGCTGTTTGGCTGATCCTAAGAAGCCATAAGCTGGGTGATAGATCTATGGGTGCTTATTTTATTATTCTATATGCTTTTATATATGACTGAATGTTTTCACAACAATATTGATAAATGTTAAACACAAATGTATGAGACAAACAACCAAACAAAATAAGCCATGAAGACCTCATCATAGCAAACTTTACAGGATATGATAAGAACCCAGGACCAGCCAAGGCACAGAATCTCGATAAAAGACAAAATAGAAAGCCTAGAGCAGACTCATTTTGCCTATAAAAATGGGTATGTAATTAAGTGGGGGAAATAGTGGAAAGGGACGGGAGTTTTGTTAAGTGGTGTCAGGACAATTGGATAGTTACTTGCAGAACATACAGGGGAAAACCTCTATCACCACAATACAAAACAACTTCCAGGGAGACTAAGGCTATAGAACTGCCAAATCCCTAACTACAGTGTGACAAAGTTTGCCCAATCTCATTATAATCTGCAGGGTGCTATAGTTTTTAAACTTTGATGCCAAATCCAGAATTGTGCAAACAGAAAAGTAGATAGACTGTAAGTAAATTTCATTTCTCTACATCAATGCACTGCAATAAAGAAAACATAAGCAGGTAATAAAATGTGTATTTTGCAGAGCAAGGAAGCACTTGGGAGGCGAAGGTTAGCCTGGGCTACATGCAACCCTGTCTCAAAAATATTTATAATTATATACATATATATAAAATGAAGCAATATAATTGCTAAAAGTGAATAATTTCAGGTGTGTAATTTTCATGTACAAGGGAAAATAATTAAAAAAGGAAAAAAGTCACAAATTATATGTATATAAAATGTTCAATATCAATGATTAAGAACAAATTAAAGAAAATAATATATATCTTTGTTAGCAAATAATAAAATAATTATACTTGATTTTTAAGAAATAATAACTTTCATTTGTTCAAGGAAGGATACTGAACTGTCTTATGATTTTTGGAAAATGTGTCAATATTCATCAAAAATCTTTAAAATATGCCTGTCTTTTGGCTGAGGAATTAGCCTTCCCTAATTTTTTTCCCTAAGGAAATCATTGAAAATTTAAGCAAGTATTAGAATCAGCCTCAAAACTGTGCTTTTAAAATTGAAAGATTGAAATCAATCTAAATGCACAAAAGGATATAACTTGAAAGAATTGTGGTATTTATATGGAGCTGTCATTTCCTTATTAAAACAGATTGTCTTTGAATGGTATGGTCAATGTATTTATTTTTCTTCATTTTGCTAGTGTATATTTTCCCTAAAATATTTTGCTAAAATTGAGATGTGTGTTCTAAATAATTTTTTTGGTCTCTTGAGACAGGGTTTCTCTGTGTAGCTTTGGTGCCTCTCCTGGATCTCACTCTGTAGACCAAGCTGGTCTTGAACTCATAGAGATCAGCCTGGCTCTGCTTCCCAAGTGCTGGGATTAAAGGCATGTGCCACTGCCGCCCGGCCCTAAATTTTTAGAAACAGAAAATGTTATTACATTTGACTCCTTTTTAGGTTTCTGAATTCTGAAGTTAAAGAAAATGTTATGAGCTTCTTTAGTGGCATGGAACTGTTTTCTACCAATAGAAATGATCCAATCCCAGTGTAATAGCTGTTTCATGGAGTCATGACCACTGTTCTCACTTCATAGTCTCCAAGTGTGTAAGATATACAATATTGGCTTTGTTATATGTTTTATGCTCCAAAACAAAACTCACAATAATAATAATAATAATAATGCTGTTATTACTATTATTACATGATTAACAAGGAAAACCTCCATATAGTAACAGCTTAAAAAATTTAGAGAGGCAGCTATGTAGCGATGGCTTTATAAAATATTTGAGGGAAGAAAGAACCTACGCCTGGGTTTGTGGGTTAGGAAAGAGCTCCCTAAGCACATATCAAATCTGGTAGCCCAAGAGAGGTATTAAGAGAAATCCATGGAGTCTGCTTAAAGGGTAAAGGGGTTTATTAGGGAGGAAGACTCCCTACAGCATGGGTCCTGGATGTCCCAGGTAGAGTCCCATGTTGTTCTTCTGCCTGAGTCCGTCCCAGCATCCAAGCCCTCAAGGGAGAGAGGAAGTGGCCTACATGTGTCTCAGGTCCCCTGAGCCATGCCCCAGGGGCAGGTACTTCAAGGCCATAGGTAGGTAGGACAGTTACCTGCTGCATCTCTAGGGGCGGTGCTTCAAGGTCATAGATTGAACAGGTATCCCCTACATCTCCCCCTTTTGTCTAAATAAGAAAGTTCTCACCTAATACAAAACTATATACAATAGGAACAATTATCAAGTATTGTCCAGGAGAGGGGAGAGGTAATAACATAAACAAAAATAGAAATACAACCAGCAAGAACAACAGCAAACGAGAAACACATACTAAAATCCAGAAATGCCCAGACCATAGGTAAATGGCATGATACAGAGATTACTCCAACAGCTGTCCTATCCTAAAGAATCTAATTTTATTATCTGAAATGTTTTCTCTGTGTGACTAGTGTAGACTTTATCTGCAATAATATGACCAAACGTCTATTTCTAACCTACATTATGGATACCTGTGAACCTAGTGATTAGGGTAAAAGGAAGACTATGCTCAACTTAACTAATAATTTAACCATTAAATATGTTAATACAATTAGTTATATTAATTATAATTAATTAGCATAATTAATTGTATTAGCTATAATTATAATATAATTATATATCATTAATATACTAATTTAATAAACAGATAATAAAACAATGATTTATTTTGTACTTAGCCTATCACATAGGAATATAAACATTGGCTGAATGAATGAATAAATACATGAATGAACAATGAATAAAGCACTCGAGACCACTGTCACCAAATCACTGAGTTGTTCTACTTCTAGTCTGGCTTCTGGGTCTCACCAGTGTGAGGCAATAGAAGACGATAAGTTAGCAGTGTGACATGTACTCTTGGCTCTTATCTCTGTTATTGTTCTGGGGATTCAGACTCACACAGGAAGTTCTGAAGGTCCCTGGATGCCATGTACGGGACTTAGAAAAGCCCTACTGGTTGTTATGTCCCGCTATGGTATCTGTTACTCCCCAGCCCTGCCTTACTTTGTGACTTTTCTATGGCTAAGCAAACGTCCCTGGAGTGCCCATTGGTGGACCTGCTTCTGGGGGTCTCCTTTATTGCAGTTGTGATGGGCTTGATTC
The DNA here is from genome assembly GCA_902168325.1 of Peromyscus nudipes. Taxonomy (NCBI): domain Eukaryota; kingdom Metazoa; phylum Chordata; class Mammalia; order Rodentia; family Cricetidae; genus Peromyscus; species Peromyscus nudipes. The sequence continues at coordinate 38,381 of CABHPH010152017.1, read as the reverse complement.
CTTCTCTGAGGATAGAGGGTTCCTGGGGGTTGGAACAGACAGAAGTACGGGACTGGATGTTCTCAGCCCACTGACTGTGATAGTTCACCTTCTGAATTCTTTCTCTCGTCCTTTTATTCTCTGTGGATATTACTTTGAGATCTTTATGTTCACAATGTGGAATCTTAAAAATAGAAAAGGAGGGCTAAAGGCATCCATTCAACTAATTGCTTCATCATTTTAGAAGCAAACAATGACGAGCATTTCCATTTACAAATCTCCACGGTGAGAGGTTGTACATTGTGCGGTGTCCCAGGGGGTGAAAAAAGTCAGTGTTCACACACTCAGTGTTTGCCGGCATTTGATGTCCTTCCTGACTGGCTCGGAGCCACTCTTTGGCACTTTTAAGAAACTTTGGCTTCAGGGCAGCCAGTGTCCCTCTGATCCAGAGAAATATCGCTGAGGGGCAGAGGCCTGTCTGCCCGGGGCGCTGTGGGATGGAGGCACAGTGGAAGGGGAAATCACCTCTGCCACCAGGTTAGCATGGAAAGACGATGTTTTCCTCCATAGCAAGAAGGGATGCCTTGGTGTTCTGCATTTCCTTTCCTTTGGGCTTCTGCCCTCCTAACTCTGGCAAGTGTGTGAGTTTGGAGAAGGCTGGCAAGCGTTTCACAAGGCAGTAAAGGTTAAAGGATAGTGTGGGTTGTTTAGTGCAGAACTGTAAATATTTGTTGGAAGGTTTGCGGAGCTGCTTCTTTTGATACCTCTAATCCACCGAGACAGAAATAACTTCAAAGCCATGCCTAGTCTGACTTGGTCCTCAACCAACGGAAAAGATCAGCTACTGCTGAAATGTTTTCACTCGTAGCCAGGCAGCCTGCCTTAGCAGGCGTTCTGGAGGATGAGTCATAATTTAATTGTCTCTGGGCACTCGCACATCTGCTTGGGAACGTCTACAGGGCAGAAGCCGAGCTGCATGAATAACTGTGAAGGAGACTTGAGTTTACACCGTTCCGTGCTGTCAGCAGCGGAACGAAAAGTGAGGTTTGTGCCTGTTCCAAAGGATGGGCTTCACCAGCTGGACTGCCGCTGCAGAACTGGGAGACTTCCCTGGCTGGGCTGCCTGGAGCAGAGGGAGAGAAAGGCTTTGGGCTTTGCGAGTGGTTTTAGAATAGAGATTTCCAAACTGACCCAGAGTCCTGGGCAGCTGAGGCTTTCCCAGGCAGAAGGGAGAAAAGAGAACTGGAATTTATTGTAACATTGAAGGTGGGTTTAAGGGATTTTGTTAGTATTTAAAAATATTTTAAACTTATTTGAACAATTAGTACTAAATCCAATTCCCTAATTTTCTGCTATCTTCAAAGTATACTTTAATGTTTATTGCATTTATTTCCAAAAGCAATGAAGGATACACCAAGTTACTAGAATTCATGTTACCATATAGGCAGAAAATGGATTTGGAGAATTTTATTACGTCACACTAATGAACATGATATAAAGTGAACAGAGTTTTGTAAACCTTCTTTACTATTTACAACTTTAGCATCTTAACTTTTATTGCTATTGTTACTAATATTTCTTTAACAATGATTCCATTCATTACATGGATTGCTAGTTACAAACAAATACTAACCCTCCTCTAGTAAATGTCATGTCACAACTAAAATTCTATTATCAGACATCCTGACTTAGCAACTGAAGAAGCTTTAGGAGCTGGAGGATCTCTGTTTAAGAATGTCTTTTTCCCTAGTCAACGGCTTTTGGATTTTAGGTTAGATTTGAAGATGGACCATAGCTCCCCAAGTACCATTAGCCAGGATGTCCTACTGTGAATTTTCATGGGGGAGGGAGAAGGCAAAGGGAGAAGAGAAACACCAAAAAAATGGTAACAAATTTCATTTGAAAAATGCCAAAACGTTTTAAAGCAGAAGAATCTTGAATGCAAGTGTCTAAATCGATGCTTGATGAGGAATTTGACTACTCAACACTGGTTTACTCCTTTTACAAAAAGTGAATTATGAAGCATGTCGATGTCACTATGAGAATTAAGATGATTATAAGTATAGCATCTAGCACCTCTGTGCTCAACAACAGCCATTCTTCTACTATCATTGAATTGCTAAGAAAAGCTATTACGAAGTCCCTCTGACATATATTTAGAAATTAATTTTATAATCCATAATAATTCAGCTCTTCGGTAATTTATTTGTGAAGTATTTATTGAGTCAGTATCCGAAGAAGCAATCATGCTGGAATACAAGCTTCAGGTTCTAGAATGAGGGAGACTATATTCTGAGGGATGGCTTAGCATAGAGAAGGAAAGAAACATAATTGTGTCAATGTCTTTAGCTAGAAAGACTGGGTTCTTTCTCTTTAACCAGGAAATACATCTCTATTGAGAAAATTATTTGGAAGGACAATATGATATAATGTGATATGATATAATATAATATACCCATTATGGTATAAAGAACCATAACAAAGCATAGTAATGTAGAACACAATTATTATTACTATTAATCATTATTATTTTACTATTATTATCTCATGAGTTTTAAGGGTTGATGGGACTCAGATGGGCAGTTCTTCCTCAAGATCTCAAAGTAATTTCAGCCAGTTGGTGGCTGAGGCTGGCAAAATCTGACAGAACTCCTGGCCTCACTCCCACGGTTAGCATTTGATGCTTGTTGTTAGCCAGAACCACACATGGGAATGTCAAGCAGGTTGCCATGAGTCTTGAGTTTCTCATGACACAGCGGATCCTCTAAGAATGTTCTTCCTCAGAAACCAAGATGCTTCAGACCCTCAGCCTTGGAGATTTTTACAGCAGTGAAAACTTCTTCCACTTAATAACAAATTAGACCAGATTGAAAGGGAAGTGACTATCAAGTGCACAGATTCCAAGAGCTAGTTCACCCTGGAGGGAAGGGAGATTTGTTTGATCTTTGGAGACAAGTTACCACAGAACTCTTGCAAATATCTAGGATAATGGCTGTGGAGAGAGGGTGAGTGATTGATCCAGGATTTAGATGTGGAAGGCATGTCACATATGAAATGGAAGGAAGACCATTTTGAAGAGGAGTGACTCTTATAGCTACTCAGTGGATGAAAGAACAGAGCCAGCAGGAGATCTTATAAGAGGCAGGAGAAGAATGAAGAAGTTCTGAAGTCAGAGCCAGCTACGCATGGGTGCATTTACTCATGAAAAGCACTTTCAGATTTAAATGTGTCAGAGAGCCTGAGAAGAAATGGAGCTAAGAAAAGTCTTTCTAACTTTATTAAAAGGAAAGTCAGTGAGTCCAAGTGTAGTGAAATCAGGATGTGCTGGGAGTTTGGAGACTGAGTTAGCAGGTTTGAAAGGACTTCACAGATGAGATGGTATATCCTGATAATGATGATGTACCCTGATCTTTGGAGGATATTTTGGAAGGAGAATATATTGAGGCTGTGTGCTTTGACTGGTGGAACAAAATAATCTATGTCCTTGCCAGGGAACTACATTGAACATCTGAGCTCTGATACATACCTTTGAGAATCTTCATGTCACTCTCCATGTCACTCTTCTTTGGAGTGATCCTGAAAGCCACACGCTAATGACAACAAAAGCATGAGTTGGAAGGTTCATGAATTTCTTGGAATTTACTTGGAAGAGAAACTGTCAATGAGAAATGCTTATGCTAGATTTTAAGTGAGCAAGAAATTCTCTCTCTCTCTCTAGTGTCTGAGACTGTTTCTCCCTAAGTCTGGAATGGTTTAGAACTCACTATGTGGTCCAGACTGACCTTGAACTTTGACCCCTTCATCTTCTCCTAACCTCTTAAGTGTGGAGATTATAGGCATTTACCACCATACCCAGCTAGGAAATAAACTCCTCTTGAATTAAGCTCTGTCATTTTGGGTTATCTGTTAAAGAAACTATTGTTATCTAGAAGTGAAATACTTATTTTGAGAGCAAGATGCAGGATGGTGAGTGAAAGAGGGAGAACTGGAAGAAGGAATAATTGGAGAAAAGATTGAAAAGTCAGAGGCAGCCTGATCATGACGGTACTGAGTTCTAAGACATTCTTGAGTTTTTATATTTTTACATTTGAAAATAACTTCCTATCCATTCTTTTCTCCTTCTAACAATCCTACAAGGAAGATGCTCATCGCATTTTACAGATGATGAAATTTAGACTCAAAACAAGTCGTGAGAAGAAGCTCACAAAAGGCATTTAAGCATTGTGTAGAGGCATGACTATAAATTCCGGTTGATGGATGCATTGGATCACACTGTCCATCATAATTAATACTTGACTCAAATAGTAAAATGAAAGTCATATATACTATAAAAACAAGCCCATATATTCAAGGAAAGGATTATTATTTTGCTAGCAGTTTTTAGTATAAACTAGCAAAAAGTGGCTCTGATTACTGAGCAACCTTTAGTACCTTGACTAAGACGATGGCCATGCAAGGTGCCATCAGAGAAAAGCAATCAATAGCCCTCCTATTCAACTGTAGCCCCAACAAATCACAGCAATGGCAAGGGATTCTGAAAGGTGCAATAGTGGCACTTATGTCGGGAGGTAACCAATGACACCTATTAAGGTCTTAAGGAGGGACTCTGCCTAACACTGTCAATTAAATCAACTACCTGTGGCTGGTGAGGCCTTGGAACTCAGAGGACCTCCTACTGCCAGTTTCCTAAGTCGGTATATTTCAACTGCATTTTAAATACTTAGCCTTAGAACCACACACAGGAAAGGGCAGCTCTCGCCCCTTGTCAAAGAAGCTTCTTTTTGCAACAAAGAGATCATTCCGGAAAGGCATAACTGGTCAAAATGTAGCGACAACTGACCACAGGGCACTCACTTCCATTTGCTACATTTACAAGACGGTCCCTACAGTTAAGGCTCAGGGAACGTTGAGGGAGAGGGGATGGGGAGATTCTAAGAACTCAAGGACCAAGACATCTGCTTGGATAGGTGCTTCTGAAAAAAAAAAAAAAGAAAGAAAAGAAAAGAAAAAAAAGATAAAAAACCCCAAAACCCAAAACCAAATAAATACAGTGTATGTTGAGGGGTGGGTTCTGGGAGGTGTTGAAGCGGAGCCTGGGGCTGGATATGATTAGGACATGTTGTATGAAGTTCTCTAAGAATTAAAAGGAAAACATATTAAGATTTAGTAATGCCAAGCCCAGGGTGTGGGGGAAAGGGATGTCGGCAAACAGAAGGAAAGGCCAGAGCAAAATCACGTGAAGGAGAACTTTACATAAACCGGGGCCTGCCTGGCCACGAGACAAAAGGAAGAGGAGGAACTGAGATTCCTTCGTGTCAGGATTCCAGAACACACACCCTCTCGCATGGTTGGCAAAATAGTAAGGAAGGCCTCAGAAGAGTTCATTTGAATGGGGGCTTCAACTTTCCTTGGAAAGAGGATGTGTGCGCCTGTGTGGATGATGGAAGAGGGGTGCACACCCCATTCCCAGAGCTACTAGACTTGAGGCAGACAGGGGATCAGACGTAGGCACGTTCTTGAAGGGCGCACTCTAGACTGTGCTAGGACCCAGGGAACAGCGGGACAGGCTGCTGGAGCGGGCCTCCCTTGTACTAGTGGGCCCGCTTGCTTCTTACCTTAATGAGTCGGATGCTGCTTTGGGCACCTGGCACGTCTTGCAGCTTTGGCCATCTTGCAGAGTTGGGAGACTGGGTATAGAGAGTACAAAGGCCAAGAAGACATGCAGGAATGGTGTCTCCTCAGAAAAAGCCGGTAGGGGGAGCATCTGTGTGCGTGTGGCATAAACAGGCAAAGACTTCTCTTTGGGGGTGAGACACTTCATGGAGACTCAGAAGCACCTGGCTAGCAGAAGAAGAGGGACTCTACAGAAGGCTGGATTAAGGGGCATGCAAAACCTGAGTTATTGCTCTTGGTTAGTTATTTGTCTATGAAGACTGGTGAGCCCCGGGAAATTTTTCGCTTCCTCGGGACCCACACTGAGAACGCAAATGTGCTTTGACGAGGAGACACCTTCCATACACGAGTTAGGATCATTTAAGGATTGAGATGTGAACAACAAAAAACGCGCTTATTCATACACACGTAACTTAATCCTAACCCTTTTTTAAGCTTCTTATTGTGCCTTGTTACTTGATGGGACTTGGTCTGGCAGGCCTTTAGTGTTTAAGAGGTTATATTTTGAGAAAATAAGGATTTTTTTTTTTTAACTTGAATGTTTCAAAACGCTTTCATGGCATCTGAAGAAAGCCACTTGATGAAAGTGTTTGTAGTGTAGGTTGGATCCTTTCTTCTTTCTAAAGAACTTAGAGTTCTGGCACAAGCTAACAGGGTTAAAACTCCACCTGCGCCCTTTCACGGTGTTGTCGTGAACATTGCGAGTGAAGGCCAAAATGTGAGCCTGCATGCGAACATTTGGTAACGTCTCACTCCCTCCTGCACGCTTTGCCCCACCCCGTGTATCTCATGATATAAATATGTTACTCATTTATCAAGTATTGTGTGGCGCTGAAGCAAATTGGTGGTTTTGACAGCCCTCCATTAGTGCGGAGGGAGAAAACCTGTAGCGACCCAACTTGTGCTCATTAATCTGCTGATTGCTCCACCTGCTCTCACCACCGCCACTAACCAGGGGCCTCTCGGTAATGGAAGGGCTGGCTAGTTAAACACACAGAGCTGGTCCACGCCCCGAGAGAAGAGGAGGCCAGCCTTATTGTTTCTGCACCGAGTTGTCTTTACTCCAGGCTCCTGCTTCCCTCTTACTTGTATCTTCTCCGAATAAATAGCTCTGGGGGGCGGAGCCGGGCTGTGCCTTTAGCCCCCACCCCAGCAGGCCTGAATGTTTGATAGATTGCTCCATTAGAATAAGTCTATTTACAGAGAGAGAGAGAGAGAGAGAGAGAGAGAGAGAGAGAGAGAGAGAGACAGGGAGAGACAGAGAGACAGAGAGAGACAGAGAGAGACAGAGAGAGAGAGACAGGGAGAGAGACAGAGAGAGACAGAGAGACAGAGAGAGACAGAGAGAGAGAGACAGGGAGAGAGACAGAGAGAGACAGAGAGACAGAGAGAGACAGAGAGAGAGAGACAGGGAGAGAGACAGAGAGAGACAGAGACAGAGACAGAGAGCGCTTCTGAGACTCTTAGTGCCGGACCCAAGAGCTTTCCCTACTATTGCAGGTGTTCCCTATTCTAGCTTGGAGGACAGAGGTTTGCAGGTCAGCTCTGCCGGATTTTTGCCGGATTTTGGCATTGGTAATGATGATGATGAGCCAAGTGGTGTTTTGAGCTAGAAGCAAAGCAAACTGAAACGCTGGGCAGAGCCTGCGACACAGGCTCAGTCCAGCAATTTCATCATCATTTTAACCGTTAGGCGTTTGTCTTATTCTTTATGGAATATGCCTAAGGCGAAGTTAGCACATTAATTCATTTCCCAGTTTTATATTTATTAAGGGCCCAGGATGTGCCAAGCTCTGTACCAGGGAGAAGCAAGGTTCTGATATTGTGAAGAAAAAAAAAAAAAAAGCCCAAATCACTGCTTCTTTGAAAGTTATTTTCGGGTGGAAAAAGACAGAAAAACTTGTTAGGCCAAAGCACGGCTGTTAACATATAAAATTACAGTTTCACATATTTCATAATTCTACTTTGAAATAACGAACAATGGCATGCCATCTTACAGCTTAAATCACAGAGGCGATTTCATGTGTGGGTAACTTCCACATTGTCTCACCTCACCGGCACAGACTTTCCTTTATCCTATTTCAAGGACCGAGCGTGAGGTTCAGAATGGGTTGTGTAAGGCTGGTGTCATGGATTCCCTCCCGCTGAAGTGTTCTGACAAAGGGACCAGGAGGCCAACACCTCAAACCACAGACCCAGTGGGCCATGCGGGTCTGGAACAATATTGTTTTGTAGAAATGTAAGCACCAAGGTTAACAACTGAAGGTTTTTTTAAATTAATTTAATTAATTTATTTTACATCCCAATCACAATGACTGAAGTTTTTATAGAGGTAGAATCAGACACCTCATTCCTGCTGCTTTCCCCCAATCTTACTGGACTTCGCCTCTCAAGGTGACAAAGACTTAAGACCCTCCGGGTAACACTGACAACACTTTCTTCTGGCTTGTGAGCTGTGGTGAAGGAACATCCCAGCAAGATCCAGGCCATAAGACTTCCATCTTTAAAAAGAGCAAGCGAAGGGGTTCTGCAGTTGTGGGCCGAGACCAATGATGCAGACCAGACTCATCCTCCCTCCTAAGAAAGAGCAGACCTCACAGGCAAGCCTCATACAAAATTATTTTAAAAAAATTAAAGAGGAAGCAGCATGCAGTCTATACCATTGACTAGTTCAAGGGAAACATGTGCCCACAGCACAGATACCACCTGTTGCCATATGCTTTGAAGAGAGTTAAAATAAATTGATACATTTGTGAAAACTCTAGAAAAAAATGCTAGAAACTAGAAAAACCGCAGAAATGACCACAGGAAAGAAACATGTAAAGGCCAACAAAGGCATAAAAGTAACAAAAATCAAAACTTTCAGAGATGTTCAAACTGGGAAGGGAACTTACTGGATATTATCTTAATAGAAAGAGGAGTGAGGAAAAGAAAAATAAAAAGCAAGACACAAAGATGGTGAGAAGTAGTATTTGGAAATGACAATGATACAAATGAGCAAAGAGGAGCCAATGTACATCACAAGAACTCCCGAAGAAAAAAACCAAATACACAGAGAACAGCAAAATTTAAATATATAAGTCATGAAAACTTTATTGAAAAAAATCAGGCTTAATATTTAAAGAGAAAATACTTGGGAAAACTGACTCGAAAAGCCAAACTAAGACAAATTTTATTAAACATAATAATCCTATGGGCATTCAAACTAAAAGACAATCCATATGTTAGAAAAATGAAAACCTTATTATCAGTTCATTCAAGAGCATTGTACTAGCCAGAAAATAATGGCCTACTATAATTAAAATACTTCAGGAAATAAACACATGCTAGGCTCACCTTTAAATATGAGAAGTTTGGACATGCTATCACAGTCAGGCTAAAGCTTAGGAGGCATCCATCTTGTGAGTTTTCGGGAGGCATCCCTGGGAGAATGTGTGTGAGCACATTGACAGGTGGGGAGGGGCCTTGATGTTAATAAGCACCGATGAACCCCATCCAGGGGATGGACGATGGAGCATGGTGAACCAGGGACGTGTTTCACTGACAGAAGGAAACAGCTCAAGTATAAAACAGATGGCTCCAGGAAACATGGCACCAGATAGAAAATACAAAACCAAGGAAGAGTCCGGCAAATGCCTCCGCGTGGGAATTCACTTTTCTAGAGACATTTTACAGAAGGGGCTGAGCAGAATCACACCAGTTTCTGAAAGCAAACTAGGAAATAGAAGATAATACACAAGTTTTTAATTTACTTTTTATTTTGGGGGATTATAATTACATCATTTCCCCTTCGGCTTTCCTCCCTCAGAACCCTTTCATATACCTCTCCTTGATCTTTTTCAAATTCATAGCCTCTTTTTTCTATTAATTGCTGTTACATGCAACATATATATGAATATATATCTATATTCCTAAACATAACCTGCTTGCTCTGCTACTTGTATTATGTGTTCAGGGCTATTTGGTATTGGATAACTAGTTGGTGTGCTTTGCCCTGGGAAAGACTATTTCTCCCACTCAGCATTCCTTAGTTGCCTATAGTTCTGCCTGTGTAGGGTTGAGTCTTTCTGTGGTCTTTTTCCAGTTCACTTCAGCATGTCTATTGGTGTCTTTCTTCTCCAGATCTTGTTTAGGCAGTCATGTTGGTGAGACTTTGTGGGTATAGCTTCTGATTCTACTAGAAGACAGTCTCATGGCAAACTCCCTGGTCCTCTGGCTCTCGTAGTCTTTTTGCCCCCTCTTCCGAAATGTTCCCTGAGCCTTAGGTGTTGGAGTGTTTTGTAGCTGTATCCACTGGTACTGGGCTCCACGCTGCTTTTTGATTGGTTGTGGTTTTTTTGTAGTGTTCTACATTTGTTGCAAAGAGCAGTTTTCTTTGTTGGGGGATGTGGACTAAACTTAGCTATGAGTATAAGAAGGAAGACATATTTAGAATGTAGTTAGGGATTATACTGATTTAATAAAGTGATGAAAATGCAATTATTATTTCCAGCATATGCAGAAAGCTGTATGGGAACTGAAATATTATAGTAATATTACTTATGTATAATTTGACCTATTGATGAATAATTTTTACATAGTCATGATTTAGGGGTAGTGAATGAAACTATGAACTAAGATAAATTATATTTGGGGAGTACTGAAAGAAAAGAGATAGTATAGCTGAACTGATTCATGATAGAAAAAGTTGATAGCTAGTGAATCAAGAGGTAAATTTGTTATGATTTGCATTTGA
>CABHPH010152016.1:21084-50308 GCA_902168325.1 Peromyscus nudipes | reverse complement strand
GAAGCCTTTCTTGGTCCAATGAGAGGTGGCGGATTCCACTTCTCAGAAAGCCACTCTTGGTCTAATCAGGGCTGGTAGATTCCCTGTCTCCTGAGTTTACTCTTGGTCCAATGATGGCTCTTTGTCCAATGAGAGCTCTCTCTTTCTCTGGGCCAGATGGGAGCTCTCTGGGTCAATGAGAACACTCTGGGCTGGATGGGCGCTCTCTGGGCCTGATGGGAGTTCTGGGCCGGATGGGAGCTAGGGGCTAGTCTCTAAGTCTCAAGAAGTGGCGGGGTTTTTGGGGGGATGGGTGTGGGGGCAGGGCATATAGATTGCAGGGTCTGCTGGGGGATCTTGGAGAAGGGGAACCTTCCCATGGGAGCCCTGACTGCTGGCCAGCAACTGGGGTAGAGTTGGGTGGGTCTTCCCTGGGAACGGCTGGGGCAGGACCTAGGGGCAGGTCTCCCTGGGTATGAACCCAGTCTCTCACCTATGGTCTGGATATGAGCTCTGGGCTGGATGGGAGCTGGGGGCTGGTCTCCCCCTTCTGTTTTCTAAGCAACTATCTTGCCCTCACAAATCTCAGAGCCCATGTGAGTGTTAGTGTGATGGTTTGAAAGAAAATGCCCCCCAAAGGGAATGGCAGTATTATGAAGTGTAGCTTTGTTGGAGTCTATATGACCTTTTTGGAGGAAGTGTGTCAGTGTGGAGGTAGGCTTTGAGGTCTCATATATGCTCAAGCCACACTCAGTGTTCAGACCACTTCCTGTTGCCTGTGAGTCAAGATATAAGAACTCTCAGCTCCTTCTCCAGTATCATGTCTGCCTGCATGCTACCTTGCTTCCTGCCATGATGATAATGGACTAAACCTCTGAATTGTAAGCGAGCTACCCCAGTTAAATGTTTTCCTTTATAAGAGTTGCTGTGGTCATGGTGTCTCTTCATAGCAATAGAAACCATAAGACAACAAGTGTCTGTATTTACTGCTATTTCCTTTTTCCTTCTCCTTTTCTGCCTCCCTTTCTGTCTTTGCCAACACTTTCATGAACAGGATGAGATTCATGTCTCAGCTGCCTGCAAAATGAATTTTCTTCTCCTTCTACTTTTAAGGATTTGTTTTAAATTGGTGCTGATTAGTTGTCCTTCACCGAAGGAAATAGTGAAAAAAGGAATTCATGGGACACTTTTCCAATATGCATCTTGTTTAGGGTGGGAGGTTAGGGAGGAGAGGTAATCTTTTAAATAGTTGGCTAATGGTAATTTTTTTATATATATAGTAAGCGTAATTGTGCCAACCATTCTTTTAAAGGCCATGTGCAGGCCACTCACATCTTATGGGTGAGAAAAGCAGTCTAGGACTGTGGGTGCTTTGCATGTTCACACCCATTGGAAGTAGTGGATCAAGGTTGAAACCCAGACTTTGCCACTGTGTGATGTAAGTATGTCAGATGTCAGCATCCAGCTGATAGTATGATTTGACTTTCACCGTCTCTTAAGTTCCGGCTTTTTGTGTGCATCAGCTCCTGAAGTGTTGCGCATCAACTTCAGTTTAATCTAGGAGCCTCTTGGATGTTGTCTGCCCGTCAGTGCTGCTGGGACAGTGGGAATGAAAGCCACCCACTTTTTAGTGCACATCTTGATGGTCTAATTTGCTACAGAAACATTTACATGGCAGAGTGAAGCCAAACTACTATTGGCAAAGTGTGGGTGTGCTCCTTTCTTTATGGTACCATGATCACTCTGTGGGGCGGTAGCACAGTCATTACTATCAGCAACCTGACTCTCAGACCCAGATTGTATAAATGAGAAAACCCAGCACTTTGGTGGGGATGGTTTGCCTGGGAAACCACAGCCAGGAGAGAGAAGGAAGTGCAGTTGGATTGAAGAGAGCTGCAACCACAGTTGGACACACACACTTCCTCTCTGATCCCTCGAAGTTCTCTTGCATTTGATGCTGTAAGTGTTCATAACCTTAGTACTTATTTTTTGTCACCAAAATCACTACCATTGCCACTACTACCCAAGTGATCTGTAAGGTATGAAGAATCCACGATTTTCTAAATAATCTTTTATTTAAGGAGAAAAGTGTTAGAAAATGTTTACAAGTTGACATAAAAAGGACAAGCAAGAATATGTTGATTCAGCCAAATATTTTCCAAAAGGAAGATATGGATTTTCAGATGATTTATAAACTAAAAAATGGCTAGAAATGGCTAGGTTTCAATGCTGGAACATGAACACTAAAATAAGCTCAAGAAAAGTAAGAGGAGCTTAAAGTTTATGAAATAGAAAAAAATAACATAAGGGTTCAATCGAGCTAAAAAACTAACCCTTAAAAGACTTAATAGAAAGTCCCCATCCCCCCCCCCCCCGTCTCTCTCTGTATGTGTGTTAGGAAGGGACTAAAATTAAAGTCTAAAAACCAATTGCAGACACATAAGAATGTATTAATTATACCACTGCGCTCTTGGAGGTCAGTTTTACCTTCTGAAGATGCGTGGTGAGACTTGATTCCCCAGTGCTGAGGAGGAAGGTTCTTTAGGAGAAGTGACTAGTTCCTTAGGAGGGGTTAATGCTCTCTGTCAGTTCTACCTCACTGTGATAACTGGTTTGAACTGATAGCATAGCACAATCTAGAATCATCTAAGAAAAGAGTCTCAGTGAAGAACTGTCTAGATTGGTCTGGCTTGTGGGCATGCCTGTGACAGATTTTAACTGGGCTAATTAGGGTGGGAAGAGCCGCTTTGAATGTGAGCAGCATCATTTCATCGGCTGGGCCCTGGACTGTATGAGTGGAGAGAACCTTCTGGTTACAAGTATACGTGTGTTCTTTTTCTCTCTGTCATCACTGTGGACTCCTGCCTTTTCATTTAATCTCTTTGTGAGTTCTGTCCTTTCTAATTTTAAAGTTTATCATAAATATACTTCCACTGGAGACTAGAAAGTGGGACTATTATGGTTCACACCTTTGTTTCCCCCTGAAGGTCCTGTTCTGAAGGTGTGCATCCCACAAAGCAGTGCTGAGAGGTGGGTGATTGGATCATGAAGACTCTTACCTCATGAATGGATTCATACATATATCAGACTGGAGGGTCTTAGTCTCAAGCACCAACTCTCCCTTTTTCTGTTTCCTGGTGCCAGGATCTGGGCAGTTTTCCTCACTCCTTCTGCCATGTGACTGTCTTTCCTCTGCAACCTTAGCAACCTGGCCAAGCAACCTGGCAAGTGTGTGGCACATACATCTTTTCTCCTCCAAGTTGATTCTTTCAGGCATTTTGTCAGACTGACAGGAAGCTGACTAACACAGAAGCACATCATAATCACTAAAGATAATGCTTAATGGAATGTCATATCCAGAATAATGCAATCTCAAAAGATCCAATCTCTAAAGTCTACAATGCAGAAAGATAGAAAACTTTAATGTTGATGTCTTAAAATCTAAAATCTTGAGAGTCACAATTCCCATTTTAAAAAAAAAACACATGATAGGTAGAAAACTGGATTTTAGGGAAGAGGTCAGTTAATATATATGATAACATGGAAGCTGATGGTGAGGTCTGGGAAGGAAGAGGGAGAGCAGCATGACTGGAAATCTGGCCAAAGAAACGCTACCATCCAGGTTTGGAGCCTCTGAGCTGCATGGGCATGCAAGACCTTACAAAACTGCCAAAGCATGCAAGGCTTGTTGAAAGAGGCTGTTTGGAATCTGCATTATTTATGAGGTTTTGTCACAGGCTTGTCCTGAGAGTGTGGCTCAGGCAGCAGTGGCATTTCCTGGGAAGGTAGCTCAGAATCTGCACCTTACTCATCCCTCTGGATGGTCTATGTGCACTGTAAAGTGAGTGTCTTAAGATTTAAGAAGATTAGTCATGGAATTATGTTCAGGGATAGTACTCCAGCCATAATATTGAGGAGAGACTATAGGGATCAGCAGTGGGGCTAAAAAAACTGAAGAAGCCACTGAATGGTCCTACTTAAGAGACCACAGCCATGGTCTCATTGTAAGTGGGTACCATGGTCCCAGTGTGAATGGGTTCCATGGTCCCAGTGTGAGTGTGTACCATGATCCCAGTGTGAGTGGCTTCCATGGTCCCAGTGTGAGTGTGTACCATGTTCCCAGTGTGAATGGGTTCCATGGTCCCAGTGTGAGTGGGCTCCATGGTCCCAGTGTGAGTGGATTCCATGGTTCCATTGTGAGTGGGTTCCATGGTCCCAGTGTGAGTGTGATAAACCAGCTTGATTCCATCTTAAGATCATTCGCTATCTTGTTACAAGGTCAAAATAAGTTTGTTTCTGTTTTCTATAAAACTTAAGTTTCTATGTCTTAAAATTTGACCTGATCATACTTTGAACCTTCCTGGAATTTGACTTGGTCCATACCTGGCTGAATCTTGACTTACACCTACCCTCATAAGATAAGGTGTACTGCCAAGTAATTTTCAGATGTTCTGCCAAGTTCCTACATAACCAAAATTCCTCAGGGAATCCCTCAATCCTTGGAAACCCCTAGTTTGCAGTTTTTGAGCAATATAAACCATATTTTCTTGTGTGTTCAATAATGTCCTCTCAAATCCCTTATTTAGGGAGAGACAGTTGTCTGGCCAGCTATATTGTACACATACAATAAAGATGGTTATAAATTTGGCTGCACCTTTACTCCTGGAATCCAGAGTGCACTCAGGAGGTGCACACCTTGAGGATGTTCCAAGGCTCCGGGGATTGCTTTCAGTCTGGTGGATTTTTGGAGTTAACTGCTACACTAAAAAGAAACCAGCAAGCATCTGTCTGAGGAACCTTCCATCAATAAGTCATAGAAAGTGTCTCCTTCTATTACATCTGGTACTGGTTCTGGTGGGATCCCATCTGGGGACAGCAAGGTATCTGACGAGGTACATGAACTCCTGTCCAGGGAACTAGCGAAACACTGCACTGTCGATCTTGTTTTTTGGTCCCTAGTTCTTGGTACCATGTGTTTTGTTCATTTCTTGCTCAGGGCACTAGTGAGAAGCTGCACTGCCCATCTGGTTCTTGGATACTGAGGGCTGAGACAGAAATCAGTTAGGCCCAGTTAAATGTATGACTGAAGGTGGTCACCTCAAGTTTTGTTTTTTGACTGGTCTCTTATGACTGTGTGACTGTTCTGTATTCTATTCTTATTGGTTTTATTTTTGTTGTCTCTTTCCCTTTAAATCCTCAGCTTGCATTCCCCCTCAACCCCATCTTGGTCTGTTCCAAGGTTGGATGCTAGGCAGTAGCTGGGATGAAGCGTAGGCAGTGGCCAGTCCAGGGCAAGTGAGCCCTCAAAGGTGTGTGTGTGTGACACAGTAGGAGAAGGTCAGCCAGTGAGGTGGCCACTTGGAATTTCTATCTCTGAGCCTTCTCTATTCCAAGGTTGCTCTGCTGGCCTCTGGTTTGAATTTTTAGTTATGGATAATACTGAAATATTGCTTTATGCTGTTCTACTTATTGAAAGGCTGGCTCTGGAGTTGGATATGGCTTCTCCCACTCTAAACTCAAGGATGTTTGTTTAAAAACCTCTGTTCTATGTTAGGCGAGTCACCTAATCGTGTTATCTACCCTCTGTCAGGAGAATGTCTCCTAACTGAAAGTCCTAATACCAATCAAAAGATACGGTTGGATTATCCAACAAAGATTTTCAAAAGTATGGGCAGAAAGCAAACCCCAGGGAATGGCCCAACACCAAGTTTCCTGTAATTGTTCAGCTAACCAGTTTAGTTACCTCTGTCTATACTCAACAATATTTAATAAAATACTGAAACTGTACCTCCACGTGTTTATATACAAGAATGTACCTCATGCTGGCAGCTGAACTTTGAAATGTAAAAGTCACCCAGGTGGTACTGGTTATAAAGGCATGAAGGGCTCATGGAGAACAGCTGAGACTTGGCACTGTATGGCAGGACTGGAGTTCCTGAAGGGAGCCCAGGAGAGGCTAGTGATTAAAATGCTGCCCCGTTGCAAGAAGGGATCCCAGCAGTTTTTGAGATGCCAGTGCCATATGATAACAGCCGTCACAATGAGGCGGAGCCAACTAGAGACCAGGGGACTGCTGTGTGCTTTCACCAGAGAAGCTGCTGGGACATGGGTTTAAGCCAATAGAAAGTCTTTATTAGCCGACTGGCAACTGCACTGGGTGTTCATACTGAGCCTTTCTCAGGGTGAGCTTTTAAGCACAAAAAACATATCCTGGTTGACATACTTCAGTTAACAAGAACACTTAACCAGAATTAGAACTACAGAAGCCAAAAAGCAAGGTTATTACATTTAGAGACTTTCCCAGAACTATGATCTTTGATGGATTAGGCCTTTGTTTTAGTTTTGGCAGGCGGTGCTGTCTATGTGTTGAGTTTTATGTCCTGAATGGTACGTCCACCAGGGAGTCAGTTGTGCTAAGTTCCTAGGGCTTACTAAGGTCTGGGGTCCTGTAACCTAGACAGGCTATATATGTTACAGAGGACAGGGCCAGAGAGGTGACCCAGGCCCCTTGGAGGAACCACAAAGGATCATGAATGAATTTCAGATAGTGAGCATTGAATTGTTTACCCTGTTGGTATTTTGTCTTTCCTTGACCAGATTATGATTGTGACTTGTTTTTTTTTTTCCCTCTTGATAGATATAACGGGGCCCCTAGACCTTAGCAGGCCCACAAACCTTAACACAACTGATTCCATGATGGAAGTACCATTCAGGCTATAAAACTCAGCACATAGCCAGCCAAAATGAAAACAAAAAGCTGAACAATTAGGACCATAGCTATGAGCCCCAAACACTAAACACTAGAAGCTGGGAATTAACAAGTAGATACCATGGTCCCAGTGTGAGGGGTACCATGATCCAAGTATGAGAAGCTGGCCGCCACCCAGGGCCAGGCCTTTGGCAATGTGCAATCTTGCTGTCAAGCAGAAATTGAACTTTAAGAACTGTCACCATTTGCCTTTTGATTTACTCAGAAAATTCACTTCCTTGAGTTTCCTAAGGATCAAATGAAACTATATATAAAGAGCCTAACACATAAAATGCCAGTCATGGAAAAGCACTCACCAAATGCAGAGATTTTATTGTTGCTGTCAGAATCAACCAAGGTTTTTCTTTTCTTTGTGTGGTTTACACATGAGGAGCCTCTTGAGTCAGCATGTTCAGTGGTTATTAGGCAATAGACACAGTAATTAAGAGAATACATGTTTTCAAGATCCACCCTGGATGGATTCACATGACTGCCTATGCAACTCAGTCTAGTCAAGCCAGTTCAATCCGTTGTGAAACCCTTTTATGGTATAACATGTCATAAAGTGTCCACAATTTGATTTAGTTTTTATTATTGCATGAACAGTTGGGCTGCTGACACCCCATTTTCTAGAACAGTAGGTCAAGACTGAGAAACATTCAGTTTTTTGCCTGAGAGCATACCGTTAGTGGAAGATACAAGTGGCATTTGAGTCAGAGTAGGTGTGATTTCAAAGCTTGCATGTAATTCAGAACTCCACCCCACTAATTCTTCAACATGCTGCACTCACAAGTTACCTTTGCATCTGGCTTCAGTTTTCAAGCCTGTGATGCTGTGTGACTTCTTTCCAAAAGACTAGGGAAAGGATGAATGTAAACTGCTGACAGCTGGCGTTGTCTACTTTATTCTCTGTGTCTGGGTTAGTATTAGAGTAGCTGAGTAGTGTTTAATGCATGTTTGCCAAAAGAATATGCAAATATGCTATAAAGCATAATACCCCTGGTGTGTTTGGGGCATAGTTTCATTTAATATGGGGATAATAATTTTTCATGTTAGTTTGCAATTGTGGTTAATTTGTGGGTTGATTTTTGTTGTTTCTAGTAGGAATTAGTATTTTATCATAAAGCTTTTAACATTGGGTAAAATTGACTTCAGAATGAGAAAGCAATTATATTCATGGAGACAGTGCTTGTTAAAGTGTTTATCTATAGATAAATACGAGGTGATATTTAATCATTATTGCTGTTTATCTACAGATAAATATGAGGCGATATTTGATCATTATTGCTGGTGAAGGGGATCAGAACATGACACCCTAAACCTCACCACTTTGGGATACAAGCAGTTTTGAGCTAAAAGCTGATGAGAATCAACAGATACAGAAAGGCTTTGGAGCATCCCTTTATCTACTAAGAGTAAAAACTTGTGAGAGATAAATACTGCTGTAAATCCCCTCTCTAGGGGAGAGTTTTATGGCTGTGAAGGGTATTATGGGTTGCCAACTTGACTACACCTGAAATTAACTATAACCCAAGCGGCCAAGTACACCTGTGAGGAATTTTCTTAATTAAACCATTTGAAATTTGACTACCAACCTTTAATCTGGGCCACAGCTTCTGGCAGCAGCCTATATAAACGATATGGAAGAAGAAAGGTTTTGCTCTTTGCTTGCTTGCCCTCATTCTTACTACTAAGTCCATTCCTTCCCTGGCATTTTAATGTACTTCTATGGGATTCCAGAGTATACTGAAGACCAGCGGAGACATCCAGCCTCGTGGACTGAACAGCTACTGGATTCTTGGACCTTCTGTTAGTAGACAGCCATTGTTGGACTAGCTGGACCACAGCTTGTAAGCCATTATAATAAATCCCATATACATAACACATACATAATATATTATATAAAATGCATAATATAACATGTATCATATGTTATATATGAGATATATTAGAATATACAACACACATACAATATCTATATATGTGATATATACCATGTGCCATATTACATAATAAGTACATAATATAATATATATTATGAACACACATGTATTCACTCTATCAGTTCTGCTCTTTAGAGAACCCTGGCTAATACAACGGCGATGCAGAAGATGGAAATTCAGCACCAAAACAGGCTTGCATAAGTAAGTTTACTTAATAATCCTTCTCTTCAACAACTCTCCCATTTTACTTACCTTCCCCAATCTACCACTTCTAGACATGCTTCCTTTACTTCATTATTTACCACAAATTTATTACCTTTTGTTGAAATGGTATATTAACTTCCAGTTCTGCTTGCTCGCTTTGAGTTTTCACTTTATTTCTGTGAGGCTCCCCATATGTGAATGAAAGACCGTTTTCTCCTATGAATCTGCCTATTGTCATTTTAATTTGTGGGCCCTATATAAACATAAAAGGGTACAGAGTAGAGGAAACTTTTAAAGCAACATAGGTGTCCCTTACCATAATTGTTGGCATCATGAAACTGAATGAATTGAGATGAGAAAAATGCAGAAGATAAAGATATGTTTAATCGAACATAGTTCCTTTTATAATCTCATTTTAATTTATATTATTTATTATCAATTTGGATTTGTCC
Organism: Peromyscus nudipes; assembly: GCA_902168325.1. Classification (NCBI taxonomy): domain Eukaryota; kingdom Metazoa; phylum Chordata; class Mammalia; order Rodentia; family Cricetidae; genus Peromyscus; species Peromyscus nudipes. The sequence goes on along the minus strand of CABHPH010152016.1, from coordinate 40,982 downwards.
TAATATCCAATTGCCTTCCTGAATTTCTTTTTTTGAAACAAAATCTTACTGTGTAGTTCCATCTCACTTTGAACTCACAATCCTCCTGCCTCAGCCCCTTTCCTGATAAGCATGTACCACTATGTATAGCTTGCCTCCTGTTTTCTGTTTTGAGTTACTCTCTCTCCCTCTTCCCTTGGTAACAGAGATCCTTTCACTTTTGCCTCCTGTAAGTCCCTAAACTGCCAGCCCTGGGGGCGCTCAAGAGTATTTCTTCTTGTCCTCATCTCCTTCCACCTTCTTTTGTTCTTCTAGTGGACAAAGAACCAGGGCTGGTGATCCTGCTTCGTAGTAGCAGTATGCTTCTGCACCACACCGCTTTTCCTATTGAAAGCTTTGTGATGCTTTAATCCGATGTGTCAATCAACCTTTCATTGCTTTGAAATATGTGAAAGAAACCATCTCTATCACTGTTAATACTGATTGTCAACTTGATAGACTCTGGAATCAGGCTGAAGAGAAATCTCTGGGCAAGTCTGTGAGGGAGTTTTCAAAACTGAGTTAACTGAGGTGGAAAGACCCACCCAAACTGTGGACAGCAACTTTTCATAGATTGTAGTTCTGGACTGAATAGAAAAAGGAGAAAGCTAGCTGAGTACCAGCATGCACCGCTCTCTGCTTCCTGACTGCAGATGCCATGTGACCAGCTGCCCTAAGCTCCTGCCCCCATGGCTTCCCCACGATAGATTATACTCATGAATTGTGATCCTAAATAAAGCCTTCCTTCTTTAGGTGGCTCTTGTCAGGTGTTTTACCTGGCAGTAAGAAAGTGACTTAATACAAATTTAAAGAGGTCAAATTTGTTTTGGCTCATTGACTCAGAGGCTTCAGTCCATGGCTGTTGGTCTTATGGGAAGGCAGAATTATCTTGGCAGAAGGACATGGCAGTGCAGAGCTGCTTATTTCATGGAGGCCAGAAAGCAGAGAGAGAGGAAGTGACTGGGTAACAAGGCACACCCCACTAATTACTTCCTGTATCTAGGCCCCTCCTCATAATAGCCAACTCATCTATGAACATCTGAGCAGTGCAATCAAGGAACTGGCTAGCCCACTGACCAGGAGAAAGTCACAGATTCAGCAGTTGCTATGGTGTAGGGATTATTCATGGTTATGTCAGCCCCAGTTTGCCCTCTGGTCTCCAGGGGTTAGCATCTCTCCCAAATATAAATGCCTGAGTTTTCCCTTTTTGTTGTTTTACTTTCTAGGGTTTCAGTTACCTACAACCAACTACTGACATTAAATAGAAAATTCCAGGGACAAATAATTCATGTGCTCCAAATTGCATGATGTATTGAGAAGTGTGACAAAGATCCTAGGCCACCTGACCCCTTGCCAGCTGGGATATGAATCATCATATGTTCCAAGTGTTTCATGTTTCAAGAGTTCTCTGCCTGCTAGTCACTTAGTGCCCATGTCTGTTGTCTCACTGATTGTTGTGATACCAGGTGCTTATATTCACGTGACCCTTCTTTTACTTAATAATGGCACCGAACCCAACAGTGGAGATGGCGACAATTTCATTAAGTTTATTGTTATAGTTATTGTGTTTTATTATTGGTTTATTAATTTCCTTTTGTGCTTAATTCATAAATTAAACTTTACTATAGGTCTGTATGTATAGAAAACACAGTATATATAGGGGTCAGTATTATTTATGGTTTCAGATGACCACTAGAAATCTTCAGTGTGTTACATATGAATAAAAGGGGACTGGTATTAGTTGATTCCATCTCATCATCCCTAAAGTCCCATTACATATCCTCTTTATGTCTCTCGCCATGTCTCCTCTTCAACAGAGTTGGTTTTATGCTTTATGCTATGGGTGATGCCGTTATAGACAAATCTGTACAGACCTGGGTTTTCTTAGTCACTCATGAGGACAATTTAGGAATACCATGCATTCACCTCTAATCAAATGCACATTGAAGTGAATTAATAAATTATACAGGGAGCTTTGCAAGGAGTCTATTCCATTGTGCATGTGAAAAGTTATTCCTCTATTCTCTTGATTCCTCAGCTCCAGTCCATATGTCTTATGCCTTGGAAACATCGATGATTGCTGTACTTTCTACTCCATCTCTTCCATCACTGACTTCTCTCTTCTCTCCTCTATTTCCAGCCCTTTCTTAGCCACACATACACAGTCTCCTCCTCACATCTGGGTCCTCCTTTCCAGATCTCCTTTTCCCTATTTCAATTTCTCCTTTCCTCTTCCATCATTTGCAATGCCACTTTTAATACAGATTCAGCAAAATCAAAGGTCCTTCTTGATACTCACTGTTTTTGGAAGTCAGAGTTTTCAAATGCCCACCAAAGAATCACTGTCCCTTGTCAGAACAATACCTTCCACATCTTTCTCCCTTACTGCCACATACTAGATTCACATATTATTGAATGACTTAATGAGTATCATAACATTTTATCTGGACAATTTAAACCCCCTAAGTCTATACTTTGGCTTTACTTGCTTTGCCTTTATCCTGAACTGACAAATCTGTAGTGTAAATTGACCATTTGCCACAGTTAGCATCAGAGTGTACCCTGGAATCTGACTGGGGAAGAACTTGTCAGAAGCATTCACTCTGATGCTTGAACCCCCCCCTCACCATCCTCATTTGGCTCTCCCTCTGTTATGGAGAAGTCACCATTTCCCTCCAAATGGCTTTAGGCAGAGCATGTGAAAATATGGAAAGGACCACTGTGATGGGAATAATGCTGTTCACTCTGGGCACATAGTAGAAAGGTGCTTCCTTCCTGCCAGAGATCATGTGGGGCCATTTGACTTGGACCAATGAGAAGCCAGTAGGAAGTGATGTATGACACCACCTGCAAGAGCTTAAGCAGTTGTGTATGACCTCCATGTCTGATTTTCCCTTTTCGAGAAGCATGTGTGGAGAGGAATTCATTTTCAGCCTGCACCCTGGGGAAACTCCAACTCTCCCTGCTGCTCCTCTCCCACCCTCCATTAGACAAGTAGAGTGAGTGAGAAATGCATGCTTGCACTCTGCACTGAGCTAGGGGAATAGCACTCTTATTATTCTGACTGATAAAGTCACTAAAATTGGCTTTACCAGGGTGAATACCTTTCAACTCATCTGCTGAGTAATTTGATAGAATCACATTTTCAAATCTTCTGAGGCATATACAAATATGTTGGAGAGAGCATTTTCCAACACGTTCCCGGCTGACCTGAAAGCTTTTGTTTACAAAGAATAAATTTGCTTTTGGATTTCTTTATTTTTTCCTTCTTATGTGGTCTTTTCTCAGGAAACAGTGACTCTGGAAGCCCAAGGAGTGTGGTCTCTGGACACAGGACAAGATTTGGAGAAAGAGCACAAGAAAGACCCAGTCCTGCCCCCTCCTTCACACAGATGTGATTTCTGTTTCTGTCTGTTCAACATCCCTTCAGATGAAACGTCTCAACTCTCCTCTATATATTCACCCAGGCTTCTCTGTAAATATGATTGGCAGTTCTGCACTTGCGTACTGAACAATAACATCTTCCTTGTGAATAATGCCTTTCAGCCATGTTTTGGGTAGTTGCTTGTGTTGAGGTATGTGGTCGAAGACTTACCATCTATGGTGCCCATCAAGTCTTTCATTTGGAGAGCAGCAGAGCCCAACGCTGAAGTTGATAGAAGTGATGATAAGCTCTGAAACCCTGTGCACTGCCCACTTAGTGATGCCAGAGGCCAGAGGAGGAATAGCAGTTAATCTACCTGGTAATCTTGTTGTTAGTCTTTAAAACAAGATAGGGAGGAAGTCACAAATAACACCACTTCCACTGCCTAGGTATGAACTCTAAGCACACTTGCAGACACCAGTATGCAACTGTATTATTTCTTTCTTAAAAAAAAATATCCTGGAGAGATTAAGCTTACTGAAATAGAATTGCCATATTGAAAAGTTTAAAAACATATTATCATTATTATTTTGAAATAGGATCTTGCTGTGTAGCCCAGGCTGTTTCACAACCAAGATCCCCCTGCCTCATCCTCCTCAGTGCTGGGATTACAAATGCATGCCACCAGAGCTGGCTCGAGACATCTTTTTAAAGTGGGTTTTAAAATGTTTTATAAACACCATTCATTCATTTAAATGAATATGTTAAATACCTGTTATGTAGTGAGTACTTTGAAAGAACTTGGAAAATAATGAATGAATGAGTTGATTTAGCCTCATTAAGATATTTACTTAATCTGGGGGACCACACACAGACAAGTAAATCAGGTGCCGTGACTGTGAGTTTGAGCAGCATGTTTGCACAACATTCTGCTGGAAAGAACTGTAAGCACTTAACCCAGACTGATGCATCAGAGGTGGTGTTTCCTCACCTGAATTTTAAACAGGGCAATTAGGACTTATGTAAACAGGAAGGAGGGGGTGTGGAAAGGTCTAGAAGTAAGTGACAATGTGGTGGATTGTAAAACCAGGGCAGAGTGAACATTTGAGATAAAGAGTTATGGGAGGTCTGGTAGGAAGGGGTTATGAAAGGTTTGAGGGCTCTATTGGACACCCAAATAAAAATGGGGGGCATAAACTTATGTATCCATATTTCGATATACATACAACATACGTGCATGCACATATATTGAGTTCCAAAGAGAGTTTTCATTTGTATAAATACGAATTTACACAATCATCATATAGAACCAGGATAAGATCATTTGAATAATGAGTGCAGATAAAAGCAAATAAAAGGAGAAGTTGAACCTGGAGAGCTGAGCTATTAAAGAGTGAGGAAGTGATTATATTCAGACTCTTTGTTACTATATGTATATATGTATATAATATATTACTACATATTCATATATCCCTTCAAAGTTCACGTTTTGGAAACTTAATTCTTGAATTCATATGTTAATGGTGTTTAAAGGTGGGGCCTTTGAGGGGAATTTAGGGATATATAGGGCAGTGAAGATAGGGCCCCATGACTGCATCGGTGCTTTATGAGAAGAGGAGGGAGGTCTGAACTAGTGCAGTTGCTCTTCTGACCTGGTGATGCCCTCAGGCCAGATGCTAGGATGCAGCATGAGGCCCTCATCTGGGGCTGAGCATCTGCTGGCCATCTTCTTGGATTTCTTAGTCTCCAGAATCACAAACAAAATAAACTTCTGTTCTTTATAAATTATCCAGTATATAGCTTTCAGGTATAGCAACAGAAAACAAGCATAGCACTATCCGACTGAAAACAATGTGAAATACTATGCAAATTATGTAGTAAAAAGAAGATCATTACCAATTTGGTAGCATTGAAGCCTTTAAACGATGGTTCACCATGAGGAAGATGGCTTGAAGTTAGAAAGATAGTTTATCATCATTTGGCCCTGGTTCTTTGCACCTATGGTGGCTTTATGTGTGAGGGCATGGCGGAGGAAGCCTGCTTACCTCACAGTAGCCAGGAAGCAGAAAGAAAGAATAGGAAGAGAAAGTCAGAGTTTCCCTGCTACCTTTAGGGAGCATGCCCATAATGTTTTCAGACCCTCCACTGATCTCACTTCTTAAGGGTTCCATCACTTCCCAATAATTGCATGGTTGGGGGATATTCCAGATACAAACTGCACCCATGGGAATCTCCTCAGGAGACAGAGAAATGGGAAACCCTAGAAGGAGACACAGGATTTAAAAATACCTGTTTTTAAAAATGGGATAATTAAAAGCATTTGTAGGTTTTTTTTGATTTTATAAACTTTACTATAAAAAAATTTCCAAACATATACATATACCACACACCCAAATTAACTGGACTAAAAGTCAATACACCTTAATGAACTTCTACATGGTTAGAATAGGCCCTTGGGACAGGAACAGCAGAGCTTCACAATGAATTTTATGTTTTCAGTGTTAAATATATTTTATGTACTCATCTACCACCAAATCCCAAAAGTCCATCCTAGAATTAGAACTAGAAAAACAATTAGCTATATATTATCTTCTATAACACATGTATGTTGATAACAATCATGAATAGAAAGGGAGAAATTGGCAACTCGGGATAGAGAAGGCTGTCCTTGAGTTAGCAAGAGGGTGAAAGATTAAGTAGAAGCAAGACCTTGAGAGATACGTGAGTACAATGTATCCATAGTAACAGGTGGAGTAGAATGTAAACACAGTGCTAGAATACTATGGGAACGTTATTATTATTGCTATTATTTTTTATGTTTTGTCAGAGAACAGAAACAAGCTGATAGAAGGTTTGCCAAGGTAAGAGGAGGTATAAAATGGCCTCATGGAATAATGGGGTAGAGAAGCACGGTAGGTTCACTTTAGCTAAGAATCTGAATTCAGGTCAGTTTGTGTGTTTGTCTTCAGCACTGGTTAGCTGTGTGGGTGCAAGTACAGAGAACATACAGAACCAGATTCAGTTCAGGATTGTTTTTGCCAGGCAAATAGTAGAGTGAGAGATGCAAAGATGGACTGTGTGAAGGAGGAAGGAAAGGAATACAAATTTAAGTTGAATAAGTAAGGGAACTCATTTTGGGGTTAGGCATGGTGACCATGGGATGGGTCAGTGGACTGAAATTCTCAGCAGGAAAAGGGATTCTGAGGCGTGAGGTACTGTGGCTTTCCTGGGTAGACCACAGCTCTCAGCATTGTTTGAGCATTTCCAACGCTGATGCATCTGACAACAGGGATGGTGCTTGCCATGGCCTGCTGGAGTTCCCTATAAGATCTGCTTCTCCACATCTCGCCAAATCTCCAGCTCTCTTTTCCAATGCTTGTTCATCAGTCCTCTGTGCCCTGCTAGGTCACCTGCTTCCCTTGAACAGCCTAGTCAAGCTTGAGCCTTTACCTTTGATGCTTGCTCTTTCATAAACAACCTTCTTCTACACATCAGCCTGGCTCAATCTTGTCTCCTCAAGTGTTTGCTCAGGTACCTTCTGTGCCTGGCCACCATTATTAAAGAAGATCACAGTCTCAATACTTCCTAACCCCCTTCATGACCTTATTTTTCCCTGAAGCACTTATCATACATTAATTACATGAAGTATAAGCAGACCATATACTCTAATTTATAGACTAGGACTGTAAAATAAAATCTTTTGTACACTGCTTAGAAGAAATATATCTCAGATCCCAAGATATTAAAAAGGTAGGAAGACATTAAAATAATCATATGACATTAACTGTAGGTGACATACAAATGAATATAATTTCTACTAAGACCCACTTGTTAACATTGACTTTGGTTAAGTAGGTATATGAATAATTTTAATCCGTTAACAAAATTCAGCATTTTGAAAACCATTTTAAGAACTCTTGAATGATGAGCAATGCCTGTCAATTAATGATCTGTTTAAAGAGTGAGGATGTAGGCCATGTGAGCCTTTTGAAGGTTATACCTGGTCCCTGGGCAGAGCCCTTCCTTCCTCTCTACTTGTCTAATATGAGGCAAGCCACCTTGCTCTGTCACATGTTCCCTGCCATGAGATTCTGCCTCACCCCACTCAAGCCCAGAAACAGTGACCAAGGACTGAGATCCTTAAAACTGGGAGCTGGAAGAAGCCCTTCTCCTGTAAACTGCTACAAAAATTCTGAATGTAAGAGTAGGATTAGAGAGTGACAAGTGGTTGCTGCAGTTGAAACAGATGAGCTCACTGGCGTGATGGTGGCTTGTCCACTGCTGTGGGTCTTCTGGCTCTGGTGCGCAGGGACAAGATAGGAAATTAGTTTAGGATGGGCACCAGAGAGCAAGGAGGATCTTTATCCCATTGCCAGGCCCAGTGGTAGGAAGCATGGCTGTGAGAATCACCAGCCCTGGACAGTCACAGGTAAAGTGTGTTTTCAAGGAATAAAAGTTTTAATAAAGCTTTTATAAGTAAAAGGATTTTCAGGAAAATAAAAGGATATTGAAATAGAGGTATTTTTGTTTTGTCCCCCCCCCACAACACCTTATAGGTGTGAGTCTATAGGCCACAGAGAACAGCTTTCTGGAGCTGGGGCAAAATTAGGGCTCAGTAGAGCTTTGAGAAGGGGGAAACCTGGGCGTGAGGAATGAGGGAGATTTGGGATTGCTAGAGGCACCTCTTCATTCTGTAATATTCACACAGCTTCCCAGGGGGATTACTTTGAGGTCACCATTGTTCTTAATTCCTGTTGGGGAGAAAAAAATGAGACATAGGAGGTTTAAGAGCTTTCCCCCATTATGGGGAATATTCTAGAACTCAGGTTAAAGCACCAACCCACTTTGACAGCACAAGCTCGTGCCTGGACTACAGTGGGCTCAAGAAAGTGTTCTGTACCAGTGTTTATGATTGCCTCTCTGCCAAAATGAAATCTTATAGAAAAGAGAAGAAAGTTTATTTACTGAGCAAAGAATAGGACTTCAATATTTATTAATTACATGTAACTGAAAATTTCGCCTCTCTCCGTCTCTGTCTGTCTCTCCATCTTTCTGTTTCTCTCTCCCCCTTCCTCCCTCCCTCTCCCCCCCCCACCCCGTGTGTGTGTGTGTGTGTGTGTGTGTGTGTGTGTGTATGTGTGTGTGTGTGTGTGTGTGTGTGTGTGTGTGTGTCTGTGTGCTTGCCTTGTTCTTTTGGAAGCATTTCAGCTAGACGAGCTGGTCAGCAAGCTCCTGGGATCCACCTGTGTCTGCTTCATCAGCACTGGGATTACCCATGCTAGCCTTACTTCATGCAGTCTTTACATGGGAGCTGGGAAATCTGAATTCAGGAATTCAGGCTTGTACAATAAGCATGTCACCACTGAATCATCTCCCCCAGTCCCTTCATGGCCTTAAAAAATTGCTCCCTGAACAAGTTTATAATGTGAGTATTCTTAGTCCTGTTCACATGGATGAGGATGCTGACATTCAGAGAAGAGGACATGTGACTTAAAACCTGTACTGTTTTTTATCATACCAAACGATAACATTGTGGGTACTATTACCCTGGGATAGCTGTATTCACTGTGTAGCATGTAGAAGCCAGGTGAATGTTAAGGGTATTTACTATGAGAAGGTGCATTAGTTCCAAAACAGAATCCTGAGACAGGATTGAGAATATATTCATTGCTTTTAAGATGACAACATTGAATGGTGACTTGTTTTACTTTTTTTTTATAACAGCCTTCTTTTTTTTTTTTAAAGATTTATTTATTATGTATACAGAAGAGGGTGCCAGATCAGATGGTTCTGAGCCACCATGTGGTTGCTGGGAATTGAACTCAGGACCTCTGGAAGAGCAGTCGGTGCTCTTAACCTCTGAGCCATCTCTCCAGCCCCTTGTTTTACTTTTTATATACTAAAAGAAACCATTTGTTTTTGTGGCTTCATTTCACATGATTCTATTTACAATTGCCGTTCACAGGTTGCTGTGTCTGGAAAGGCCATCTCTTAATGCTTCCCTTCCCACTTAGCAATTAGTTCAATGCTTTATGTTTGCAAAGTAATGGCATATGCCAGTTATTTTGAGTCAATCTGTTTGTTCTCCCTAAAACTCTTCTTACTCTCCACTTAGAGACTCAGAAAACTTTGTTGCAGTCCCTTCTTATACCATGCACTTTCACTTCTTCAGCATTGACATGCATGGGCAAGGTCTTTATCATACTAGTGAATTATAAGGACACACTTATTTGCTTTGAATTTTAAAACCATCCAAGGAGACAGGAAAGTGAGTGTTTGGTTATTTAGTATAGTCCCGATGTAGTTTCTACTTCAGCATTCTGTCTTTGCTGGCTGCACCTTCACCTAGCTCTCAGCACAACTCCACAGAGGGCTGTTTGGCTTCTTGAACTATCTGCCCATCAAACCAGAAGCCAGGAGCCAGAACCCAGGGCCAGTGCTGTCCAGAAGATGTCTCTGTTTAGTAATTCTCTAGCAGATGATTCATTCTGCCATAGGTAGCAGCTCCAATAGAGCGTTTACTTCAGATAGTGAAATAGCACCGACCCTTAACTCTGTGGAACTGAAAGCTGAATCTTTGGGCTGCTTCACTCTAGATGATATTATATTCACAAGTCACTGGTTCCATTACTGATGTAGGAAGTGATATTGCTCAGCATCGGGACACCAGGTCTATTGAGAGACCAGCCCTGACTACAACTGTCAGGCTCCCTAGCGGCAGCCTGTTCCTACTGGAACATTTTGCTTATTGCTTAACAGAGCTTAGTGAAAGCTAAGCAACCTCCAGGTTAGGATTGGGGGGGGGGGCTAAGGTTAGGGTTGGGGGGGTTATGGTTATGGTTGGGGGGTTAGGGTTGTTAGGGTTAGGCTTGGGGAGTTAATGTTAGTGTGAAGACAAGCCTTACTTTGAGCTCTGATTGGAGAAGCCTTTCTTTGCAGTGAATTATAGTGAATGCAGATTCTCATGGCTGCTCAAGTGTTAAGAGTGAATGGTGATATTAGTTGAGTATAGTTCTAAATAAGACATTAATACCACCCTTTCTAAGGCTCTCAAGACATCTCTAAAGTGGAGCAAAAGAATGTAAGAGCTGGAGGGTAGAGAGAAGGTCTATGAAATGCTATCTTTTGGGCATTACAAGGATGTTGTAATCATGAACTCACAGCAGCTGTGGTTACCAGCACTGGGCCTGTTTGACTGAGTCTCTGCAGTCACTCCTAGATGGGAAAGGGACTCATGAGGCTCTACAGCTCCTTGTTGAACTACTGGACACTGGAAGATCCAGGGAGTTGGAAAGTTGTTGTCTTCACCTGTGTACCCTAGTAAGTCTACTAGACTGCAATGCATAGTACCAAACCTGCAGACACACAGACAGCCCTGTTAAACTAAGTGAATCCTAATACAATACAAGAAGACATGACTGTGGGAAAGGGATTAGTAGGGAGGGATAAGATTTGATACGGGTGGGAGGCAGGTAAGAGATGGTGGGGGTTGAAGTAATCAAAATGCATTATATGTGTTATTAAATTGTCAAAATACAAATTTAATTTATGGGTGATCAACTGAGGTAAAATTCACCTGTTACCAATTATATGCATTTAGATTGCACAGTACCATCCAAGGATGCTTTTCTTTTCTGACAAACACATACACCCATGCGACATTGCTTCAATCAGCACACACAACACTGTTTTCCACCCTAAAGATTTCTGCATGCCATGTTTCAGCCCAGCAGCTGTCTCCACCTCCCCAGCGAACGGGACTGCTGTCTTCACAGGTTAATTAGCATTTTCTAGACGGGTATATAAAAGGGGCCCTGCAGTGTTCACTCCTCTGTGTCTGGCTTATTTCATGGAGGACAATGATGCTGGGATGGCATATGTACTTTATGATACATATTATATGTGTTCCCTCTTCTTGTGTCTCATTCCTTTGTTCCTCCTCTACTTCTCTTTTGGGGTCATTTGAAGGTGTTATTTAGAATTCTCTTTGTATCTATCTTCTGGTATTTATGCACTATATCTGTGTTACTTTTTGGTAATATCCCTATGTGCTAGATTCTACCTTTGAGCACTTTATCAGTTTACTGCCTCTCACTTCCAAACCTTCCTTCCTTCCTTCCTTCCTTCCTTCCTTCCTTCCTTCCTTCCTTCCTTCCTTCCTTCCTTCCTTCCTTCATTTCCTCCCTCCATCCCTCCCTCCCTTCCTCCCTCCCTTCCTTCTTCCTTCATTTATTTATTATCTATTTATTTATTGCTGTGATTTCTGTTATCTTTATTGGAGCTGGAACCAGTAAGCAGTCCTTTGGCTGGCTCAGGTAGACTTGGCCAATAGAGGGCACTAGAGGGTTGCAGTTTGTGGAAAAGACAAAGACCTCTTTTTCTGGCTTTTGAGTTCTTCTCTGTGTGGCTGCCAGCATAAACAGCATGCAAAAGGTTCAGAGGCCCTCAGCCCCAGAGAATGTTTCTGCCCAGGGCTTTCCCTGCTGCCTAGCTCAGGCCCTCTGGTGCCCTGGCAGACCACGTCCTGTGCGCCAGCTGTAGCTAGCTTGCATACTTTGCTGAATTTCTTAGCCCTCCGGTGGCTTTCTCCACAGACCACTGTATTCCACACATGCCAGCCAGTTTCTCTGCTTCTGGAATGCTATGTGTTCCCGCGGTGGCCCCAGTGCCTCTAAAGAGGTCTTAATCTCAGCCTCAGAGGGAGAAGGGTTCTTCTGAGTTCTTACCAATTACTTGTGTGATCTCCTAGGTTTGCTGTAACTTAAAGCCCACCTCGGGGCATTTACAAAGTTAAACACATTTTACCGATTAGTAACTTTTTTCTATTACATTTTCTCTGTTTAGATAACTAGTAGCTACCATTTGTCTAGACCTTGACTGACACAGTATACTTAGCTGTTTACAAGAAAAGGTAGTATTTAGCAGAGTGTACAACCACCCCTCTTTATATTATTCTTGTCACATGTGTTGGGAAGAAGGCAACATTGTATCTACTTCGTTGAAGGAGCACTTTCCATTTACTTACACATTTACTGTGTCTCTTCGTTCCTCAGTTTCCCTCAGCACCACTTCTTTTAAGCTAGGAGGTTGCTTAGCATTTCTCAGCATGCAGGTGTGTTTCTGTCCCATGCCCTAGATCTTTATTTGCTGGCTGTACTTGTCTTGATGTACTTCATCCTAGAGGGATATTTTCACTAGGTATAGAACTTGGTTGCTGAGGCCTGTGGTTTTGGACAAGAGGTTTAAAGTCATTTGAAGGTTGATGAGATGGCTCAGCAGGTAGAGGACCTTTGACCAAGCATGACGACCTGTGTTCAATCCACAGGAACCATAGGGTAGAAGGAGAAAACTGAATCCCACAAGTTGTCCTCTGACTTCCATGCATGTGCACACACATGCACACAAAATAAATAAATAAATGAATAAATAATCTTTTTTTAGCAGTTTTATTATACACCACCCAAGTACATTTTTCTTGTCATCTTTAATAGGGGTTTTCTCCCAAGAATTGTGTGCATTAATAGCTGTATTTGAGTAAGAATTCTATACAAATACAATATGTACCTTATTGTTCCAATAAGGAAATGAAGGAAGAAATGTTTTATGATACACAGACCATTTAGGTGATTCCATCAAGTTACTCCTTTGGCCAGATATTTATGTTTATCACTATTAAACTGAAGTCGGTCATATGCTGGCCACCAGTCTAACATTCAGTCATTTGACACACATCTGTTTCCAAGGGAAAATGTGACACAGCGTTAGGGTCACAGGAGCTGAAGTTACGGGTTTCCTGCCTCCTGCTTAAAGTCTCAGCTAACACTCCACTGTCTCATCAAAGCCAGTACCTTCGATTGCTGATGTTTCGAACATTTGCTATTTTGGGTTCATTATGGCTGATAACTGAATGCACTTGCCATTTCTGAGGGTGCCATGGCCAACTCGATGCCCTGCCTAGTTGTAAACATCACTCAAATGGCTTTTTTAAGTCCTCTTTCTCCATGGAATCTAACTCTGATCGGAAGTGCCAATTGTGTCTTGGTCATGGCTATCAGCTACACAGACAAATACATCTGTGTTTGAGTTGAAACATCTCCACTGTGGCCTGATGCTTGTCTGTCCTCCTAAGTACCAAACTTGGAATTAAGATTTTTTTTTTTGGTTTTTCGAGACAGGATTTCTCTGTGTAGCTTTGCGCCTTTCCTGGAGCTCACTTGGTAGCCCAAGCTGGCCTCGAACTCACAGAGATCCACCTGCCTCTGCCTCCCGAGTGCTGGGATTAAAGGCGAGCGCCACCACCGCCTGGCTGGAATTAAGATTTTTATATGTCACCATCTCTACATTAAATCCAGTAGTGACAATAGTTGTAATGACTTCTGCAACATGTAAACCAGAACCCAACATGTAATCCCCATATCAAATCCTCATTATTCTGTTTCTACAGAGACTGAAAAAAAAACAAAACTTCAGAGAAAGCCACATACATGACAAACCATCGGTCCTCCCAGGTGAACCCCAGAGACAGGCCAGGCACCACCACCTCCTGTCACCCTAGCCTCCAGTCTGAGGTGGTCTCCTTGAAAGTCTGCTCAGCCACTGGCTTCCATGTCACGCTTGCTTAGTTTTGTTTGTATTTGTAATGCTTAGAGCTTGCTGAACTTCTTGAATGTGTAGATTTTTGTCTTCCAGGCTACCCTAGTCCCCAGTTCCCTCAGAAGTGGGACAGAAATGGGAAAAATGCTCATTGGACATGATGCCAGCCACCAGGACTTAAATATTTCCATGCTGCCCCTTTCATCCTGTTTCTGAAGGTAAATTAGACTGCGCTTGTCTCACAAACCCATTGGCTCTTTTGATCTCCTTTCTTGATCTTTTATGTCATTGCTTTTCAAATTGGATACTTTTCTTCTTTATGGTCATTGACTTTTATTTGACTTGTTTTGATAATAAGCTCATCCAAAAGATTAGCTATTTTCCCATACATACTAGTTTTCATTCTAGCATTTCTATTTGGTTCTTTTTGTGTTTTCTGTTCTTTGGTGACACATTCCTTCACTGGGAGACCATTTCCTTCGCTTCGTTGAGTGTAGTTTTAATAGCTGGGCTCAAGTCCCAATCTCAGTCCCGCTTCCAGCCCTTCCTTTCAAAGTGAAATGTTCGTGGTTGGTCCTGCTACTTGTGGCCCCAAAGTATCAGTGACTGGGCAGAGCTCCACAGAAAGGCAGGTCCCTCTCTTTTCATTTCCATGTCTTTTGAAATGCCCTTTCAACCTTCTCTAGATTTGAAGGCATTAGCTCCTTTTCCCCTCTGAACAAAGAAATGACAGGTTTTCTATCAGTAGTCACCAGATGCCAAGGACACTCTTACAGCTCACCCCTGGACCAAAGCCACAAAGGTAGAGAGTATCTACCTTTGTGCACTTGGTATCAAACCCACCTCACAAGTTCTAGCTTCCTTGTGAATTCTGGGACTTTCAAACCTCTCTACAGAGCTTTCAGTTAATGTTTTAATATTATGGGCAAGGTTTATAGTGGTCATTTTCTAGCGGTTCAGTCTGAAAGGAGATTGTGCCTCCTGTCTCAGAGGAAAACTCTCTTATCCACTACTTGTCATTATCTGGCTAGAAGGTATGACTCTCAGTCCATAAAAGCAGTTAGATAGGAACCCAAGCATCCATCTTCTGTAATTTTTTTTTCTACATGACACTCCCAACCTCAGGCTTGTTTTGCAGTTCAGGGTCATGTGACACACCATAAACATTAATCCAGATGGACCACTGTGGAGTCATCTCTTGTCTCTGTGTATGTGGCCCTATCAAATCATTTGGCTCTCTGCTAGTCCTGACTACACTGGTGTGGCTACCTAACTTCCAGATGCTGAGACAGACAAGCTGCCATTTCCTCTCCAGGGTCTCCAGCTCCCTAGTGGTACCACAGAGAGGGACACCTGGGCCCTTCCTCTCTCCAGACCTCCAGATATCTTTCTTCCCATGTCTTTCTCTGAGTGGCACTTCCTTGGTTTAGGCTTGAACAAATTCTTCCTTCAAGTCTCTTAGTGACAGACTATTGTTTTCCTGCAATGTCTGAAGTTTTCTTAAGAAGTTATGGTTCTGGGGCATCATAGCCAGAAAGATATACGAGCTGCTTTTGTTTCTACTAGGTCAAATGTTTCCCCTGAGGTTATGAGTTCAGAGCTGACCAATAGCTTGCATAAAGCAGAAGGAGAGAGGCCAGACAAAAAGAAAACATGAGCAGAGAGAAAAATCCCATAGTTTGATATCATAGACTATGATTCAGAGAAGAAAATATTTTATTCATCTCTAGGTCCCTAGTATGAATCCTAGTATCTGGCATATGGTGATTTTCTAATAAACGGTTATTAAACGAATGAGCTAATTTCCCATATAACATGGGGAAACCTTATGACATATAACCTCTGTCCTCTGAGCTAGAAAATAGGGATAATAATGCTGATGGTGTTGTCCAAGGATTAAATGGCAGTATGCCCACTTTGTGAAGATGTTTCTAATTGGAATGTTTTATTGCTGTTGTTATGAATGTTTGCTGAGCTGAGCTAGAGCCTGGCATCTTTGTCCAAACTCCTGTGAATCCTCAGGTTCAGTCAACTGGAAACATGTATTCATCCCCGCCCTCCACCCCCACATCCAGAGAAAATGTACCAATTCAATGTATTTCTGATGCTCTCCGAATTATTTACCCTCCTGATGACAGCTTTTATGTCAGTTTGCTTGATGGTCACTGGATGCTGTGAATCGATTTTAGATTAGATTTCACTCTGTATAGAATGACTAGCAAGCCCTGGGCAAGTGATGGTAATATTGCACCTCACCTTTAAAACATGCTTTGGCTATTTTCATATTTTACTTAGAATTGAAAGTGAGTTCTAGTTACACATGGTAAGTACTTTTTGAGTGTTCATAGCAGGTTTTTTTTTTTTTTGGTTGTTGTTTGTTTTTGTAGAATGCCTGATGTAAAGTGAATGAGCTTATGTCTCTGTTGAAACTTTTATAAATGGTGTCTTAGTCAATGTTCTATTGCTATGAAGAGACAACATGACCATAGCAGCTCTTATAAAGGAAAACATTTACATGGGTGGGAATCATAGTGGCATGTAAGCAGACATGGTGCTGGAGAAGGAGCTGAGAGTTCTACATCCAGTCAGCAGGCTGCAGGAAGAGCCAGCCACTGGGCTTGGCATCAGCATTTGGAACCCTAAAGCCCCCCCAGTGACACATTTCCTCCACACCTACTCCAACAAGGTCACACCTCCCTATGAGCCTATGGGACCACTTTCATTCAAACAACCACATTCTACTTCCTGTCTCCCGTGGGCTTGTATCCATATCATAATACGAAAAGCATTCAGCTCAACTTCAGCAGTCCCCATCCATCACATTCTCAACTCTGTTTAAAAGTCCAAATTCAGTCTCTTCTGAGATTCATGGTGATCTCTTTATTGTAACTCCCTGTAAAATCAAAATGAAAAGCAGACCACATACTTCCAATATACAATGGCACAGGATATCCATTACCATTCCAAAGGAGAGGAAAGGGAGCCTAGTGAGGAAATACTGGACCAATGTAAGATCAAAAACAAGCTGGTCAAATTCCAAACTCTGCATCTCCATGTCTGATGTCAAAGTGCTCTTCAGATCTCCAATTCCTTTCAGCTTTGTTGACCACAACACATTTTTCTCTCTTGGGCTGGTTCCACTCTCTGTTAGCAGCTTTCCTCAGCAGTTATCCCACAGTTATGGCATCTCCAACATCTTGGGGTCTCTAAGGCAATCCAGGCTTCATATTCACAGCTTCATACAATGGTCTCTCTAGGCCTTCATGCAGGGACACTTCTGACACATGTCTTGGCTCAGTGGCTTTCCTCAGTTGGAGAGGCAAATTCCATAGCCCCTTTCTTGTATCTTTGACTCTAAAACCAGAACCACATGGCAGAAGCTGTCAAATTCTGCTAGGTAGGGCTGCAACATGGCCTCCTTGTTCAAATACATTTTCACCAGCTTTCTGTTTTCCATGGTTTCTTTTATAGCCTAAACTTGGCTGTCCTGGAACTTGCTCTGTAGACCTGGCTGGCCTTAAACTCAAAGATCTACCTGCCTCTGGCTTCCAGGTGCCAGGATTAAAGGTGTGCACCACCACACCCAGCTCTAAGCTTTTCTTTAATTCCTTTTCATAAGTTGGAAGCTAGCTGAGTTGAGTCTTGCTCTGGCATCATTACCTCCTTTATTCCATCTAGCATCAGGCTTTTTAAATTTTTTATTTTTTTATGCACTGGACTTCTTAGCTCCATTATACTTCCCTGTGCTCCTTCTCTCCTCAAACTACATTTTGTATTTTTCTATGCTCAGCTTGCTCCTTTTCATTATATAACTGCACAAGACTGGCCACTAATAACCAAGCAACACAGTTAATACTAGGCTGTTTTGAAATCTTTACCAACACCATTAATCCAAAATTCTTCACTTTAGCCTCAGGCAGACTTTTTGAACAAGGGCCAAAATATCAGAAGAACAAGCTCTAGGAAACATCTTCTCTGGAACCTCTTGAGCTGGACCCCCACAGTTTAAATCACTCTCAGCACCATTGTCTTCCATGTTCCCACTAGCATGGCCCATCAAACCCCATTTAAAGTGTCCAATCACTTTTCTACTTCTAAGTCCCAAAGTGTTCCATATTCCTCCAAACAAAAGCATGGTCAGGCCTATCACAGCAATACCCCAGTCCCTGGCAACAACTTCTACCTTAGTCAATGTTCTAGTATGGTGAGGGGACACCATGACTATGGCAACTCTATAAAGGAAAACATTTAACTGGTCCTAGCTCACAGGTTCAGAAGTTTAGTCTATTATCATCATGGTGGGAAGCATAGCAGTGTGCAGGCAGGCATGGTGCTGGAGAGGTAGCTGAAGAGTTCTATATCTGGATTGTCAGGTGGCAGGAAGAGAGAGCCACTGGGCCTGGCTTGAGCATTTATAACCCCAAGGCCCACCCCCAGTGACACACTTCCTCAATCAAGGCCACGCCTACTCCAATAAGGCCTTCTAATCCTATCCTAATCTCTATCAAGTAGTGCCACTCCCTAATGACTAAGCATTCAAATATATCAGCCTATGGGGACTATTCCTATTCAAATACCACAATGGGCAAATTACATATTAAGAGATTTCTAATTTTTGATGTTCTTTGTATAGGGAAAGAGCATTACTCATTTCTAGCAAACTTAGCTATAGGAAGGACTAGCCTAAGCCTTAGTATCTCCCAGGAAGCTCCTCAACATGACAGATTGCACATGAAGAATCTTGTATCATTTGCAAGCCACCTTTGGCAAATGGACGGACCTAGAAAAGAGTATATTGAGTGAGGTAACTCATACCTTGAAAGAAAAACACTGCATGTTATCTCTTATTTGAGGTTCATAGGCCCAAATCTTCAGATATATGTTTAGCTACCACCCCTCATGAGGGAATCTTCTCTTCACAACAAATAGAGATCATCACAGAAAACCACAGCTAAATGTAATGCAGAGATCAATGGATCATGGAGAGCCCAACCACAACAGATACATCTATACCACAGCTCCTGCATCTATGGCTCAGGGGACATTAGAAGAGGATGTGGAAAGATTGTAAGAGCCAGAATACCAGCAGTCTGTTGTGAAACAGTTTCTTCTAGAAATTGTTAACATAAGCAAGACTGGAACAGAGACAATATCAATAGGCATGCTAATACAAAGGAGGAAAATATCATAGGGTCCCACCCCTAGACAAAAGAACTATGGGCAACTAATGACTGCTAAGAGAGAGAGAGAGAAGTAGCCTCTTCCTAGGAATGAGTCTCTAATTGGTTTTCCAATACATGGTAGTTATCCTGAAACCATATACACACAACAAAAGCAGACCCAGAAGGTTGTATTATATATCTGTGCATTCTTATACATTCACGTATATGTAACACTAATCATGAAAGAAAACGAGGCTATCAGTTTGAAAGTGGGGGCATTGAAGGAGTTGGAGGGAATGGATTTGAGAGGAGATGGGGGAGGAAAGGGTAGGGGGAAAGCGATGTAATTATGTGTTAATTAAAATGCATTAATGACTTGTACCATGGCACACACTATCTCAGACTTAAGATTCAGGTTCAACCATGGAAGTGAGGCTGTGAGGAGGACTTCAGAGAAGGCTAATGGCTTGTGAATTTTATATAAGGTCTATCAAAGGGTTGACACAGGGTATGAGGGTTAGCAGGCAAGTTGCAAAGCAAGCCTGAGATCTCAGTGGCCTCTCCATGGAGAGATGGGGCTAAAGATTGGTGGAAAGGAGAGTATGAGGGGACGTTTATGTTGGGGGGTTCCAAGTACATAGCATGGAGATCAAGATCTACAGGTCAGAGATGCTGAGGAGTTGAACCTTGACTTCATGAAGATGCCTAGCCTTTGGGCAAGAAGTTTTAGTCAATAAAGAACTTTTCAGTAGCTTCCTTGT
>CABHPH010152016.1:3300-19683 GCA_902168325.1 Peromyscus nudipes | reverse complement strand
CTCACACACACACACACACACACACACACACACACACATATACACACCAACTCAAGACTTTTTAAAAAGGAGAGCCTTCCTGTAGATTATATAGAATGGATTTTGAAGGTACAGTTTGATGTTGAAAGCTGTGCTTTCTTTGGAAAATTATTTAACTTTTCTGTGCTTCAGTCACATTATCAGTAAAAATAAAATGATGTTATGGCAAGTATGAGGATGAAAAACAAGTGCTTTTGTGCTCAGTTTTAGAATGGTAGTTATGTTCTCAGTAGCTATTGTCTATTTACTGTTATTTTGTGGAATTGGAAATATTGGGAGCCAGCTGTTTGCAAGGCTAGTAATGGGTGCCTATGAGTAATTTTGCTGAGATAAATACACTCGAATTCAGTGACAAGAGAAACAGAGGGGAGTGAGTCAGTGGGAAAGCTGGGTTTGGCTTTAAAAGGAGTCTCTGAACTAATGAGATGTCAAAGATCTCGATCTGGAGAGGAAGCACAGCTAGGCATCCCTGTGAGAAAGCCTACACAGGGCTTAAATATGGGATCAGAGTGCCCCATGGAGTCTAGCACCTGAAAATGGGTATCTGATACTTGAAGTAGATAGAGACCTGCTACTAAACAACTTGGTGTTGGGTCCTTGGGACAGCAGCTTATGTTTCTCTTGCCTGTCATCAAGCCTTAGGTATGTCCTGCAGTTTGGCTGTGCTAAGATTGGTCATTGAAACTTGAGTTTGACTAGTAACAGCAATCCTGCAGCTGCTCCTCTTCCTAGTAATGATAGTATCTACTGAGTGTATGAGTCAAGTTTACAACATGCTTTATTCACACAAATCCCATGAGGGAACCACCTTATTTCCATTTTCCAGATGAGAACTTTAAGTACTAAGAAATTGTTTTGAAAGATGACAGGTTGGAAAGAGAGATGGTTAAATCTCGGCCCTTCACGGGTCTTCTAAAATCTGGAAGAACAAAGCTCTTAAGCAAGCCAGAGCGAGAGCGAGAGCGAGAGCGAGAGCGAGAGCGAGAGCAAGAGCGAGAGCGAGAGCGAGCGAGCAAGTGAGCGAGCAAGAGAGAGAGAGAGACAGACAGACAGACAGAGACAGAGAGAGACAGAGAGAGAGACAGAGACAGAGACAGAGAGAGAGACAGAGACAGAGACAGAGAGAGACAGAGAGACAGAGAGAGAGACAGAGAGAGAGACAGAGGCCAAAGTAGTTCAATTCTAGGAAACAAGTTGTTATCTAGCAGACAGAGGGCAGGAGGAAGGGGATGGAGAGAAAGAAAACTGAGAGCAGAACTGTGTATCCAGCCCAATGTTCCACTCAGCAGATGCTGAATGTAAGTGACCATGAGATGGAGAAGAGGAGCCAGGGTCAGTACCACAAACTCAGCCACTGACTCTCTTGCACTGAGAACCATCCTGACAATTAAATCCACAGTCTTCCCACTGTGTGGTCCTTCTGTGCAGCTTCGTTGGCCCACCTTCATATTCAAGGAATGAAACCCATCTCCCACCGGGCTGACTAAGTTAGCTTGCTTGGAACTACTGAGAAGTGGTCTGTAGATCTCCAACTCTAAACTTACCTAGGAAACTGACAAGAAAGCCCTGATTATAAATAATCCTTCCTTGATGAAGACACTGGCTAAAGGAAGCTCCATATTTCTTATCCCACTGAGGAGCAGGAAAGAGAGCCTGAATAACTGAACACACTCAAAGTTCAGAACATGTAGTATGAGCCATTGTGGTTTCTTCCTTCATTATAGGTTAGCCCTTGATATCTGAGGTTCCTACTTCTTCAGATTTAACCAAACACAGACCATAGATATTCAAATGTACTGAAGATGTACATATATGTTCTCATTATTGTTCCCCAAACTATAGCTTAACAATCAGTCATAAGTAATTTACATTGTATCTGGCATTATAAATAATCTAGAGGGGGTTTAAAAATCTACCAAAGGCTGGACACAAATGATCTGCAAATACTATGCCATGTTACATAAGCAACTTGTGCAACCCGGAATTTTGGTGTCCCAGGGGGTCCTGGAACCAACCCACCATGGATCTTGAGGAACGGTTCTATTTGAGAGTGGAGCTGATTAGATTGCTGCTGAAATCTTTTATTGTCTGGATTGCAGATTTTCTGCTTGTATTTTGCTGTGCCTGTCACAAGCTTTATTTAATTTCAATGTGTTTTTCTTTTCAATGTGAATTTTCCCTACACACAAAAGAAACAGAAGGTGAAAAGCAGCTGAAATGCCCTCAGAACTCTCCCAGCATTGTTCAATGATTAGATAAGAGGAGAGGTCCCTGAGATTTCCATTTCAATCAAGTTTTCCATTAATAAAGAGATTGACTTATTCCCTAGTTTATGCACTTGCAGACAGCAGCAGGTTGCTATGTTATGGGGAGCAATAAACAATTAGTCCTATGACAACAGACAACCCTCACCAATTTCAAAGTCAATATCTTTGTAGAGGTCTAGTGACAGGAAGGTGAAGACCACCTCAGGCAGTAACTGGGCTCTGGTAGTCTGGGAGTCATGAGAGTTTTGTTGTAACCAGATAAGACAATGTCCATCAGGAGTGGGACAGTTTCCCTTTGGGCACTGGAATATTTCTGCTGAAACTGTTTTGGGGAAGTCTTTCAGAGGACGATAGTTGAACCCAAACCTATGGTTCTGACTGCTTCTCAGGCTCAGCTTTCCCTGAATTTTGTCAAACTGATTTCTGACTTTTTTTGGCCTGAATTAGGATAGGATGGCCAGTCTGAATTTTAAGGGATTGTTCTAAATGTCAGTAGATTTGAGAGAAACAAATTTGGATTGCTCTGTAATGTTAACTGGTGGAAGCAAGGCAATTAGACACAGGGAATTGGGGTGTGAATGATCAGCAAGGTAGGGTGGTTCTTGTGACCTTCAGCTCTTTGCAGCTGCGTTATTCTAAAAGACCAAGGCCTCTTCTGATGCTTGGCATAGAAATATCCACACACATGCATGAAAAACTTTGCACCTCCTATTCCAAACATGTAGAGTGGCACATCTTTCTGAATTCATTATGGGTGACCATAACCAAGAAATAAAGCTATGTCCAAAGACAATTTGGTCAGATGTCTCAGGGCAAGACAAGGGTCATGAAAACTTGCCTCTGTTGTTTGAATCTTAGATGGTCTTTTAATAAAAAAACCCAGAACCAGATATCAGGGTGAAAGCTGAAAGATCATAGAAGCAGAGCAGCCAGCCACTAGTTCTTACCTCTACGAAATCCTCAGCTTAAAGAGAGTGAGTTCCTCTCATGTTTCCTCATGCCTTATATACCTTCCTCTGTCCAGACATCACTTCCTGGGATTAAAGGCATGAGTGCTTCTCAGTACTGGGATTAAAAGTGTGTGCCATCACTGCCTGGCTCTGTTTCTAGTGTGGCCTTGAATTCACAGAGATCCAGAGGATCTCTGCCTCTGAGTGATAGGATTAAGGGTGTGTGCCACCACTGTCTGACCTCTAGTGTCTGGCTCTGTCCTCTGATGCTCAGGCAAGTTTATTAGGGTACACAATATATCACCACACAAGGGTCCTGGAAACTTGCCTCTGTGGTGTTGTAATTTCCCTGCTCATCCTCTGTAGTTTCAGTACTTACCTCCTAGAATTTACAGGCTCAAATTTATAGTCCCATACATGGTTATGGTGTTTGAAGATGGGAAATTTTTGGGGGTAATTATGGTTTGATAGAGTCATGAAAATGGCGTTTCTATGGTGGCATTTTATAAGAAGAGGTAGACATTTGAGCTCTTCTTACCTTGTGATGCCCTCTGCCATGTTATAATACAGCAAGAAGGCCCTTATTAAGTGTCTGCACCATAGCATCTAGACTTTTATGTGAAATAAACCTATGTTCTTTATAAGTTACTTGATCTCAGGTATTTTGTTAAAGGAACCAAAAATGGGCCAAGACAGTATTACCATCTCCTGTGTTGATTTACCAAGGCTACTGACCCATGTTATCCTTGCTGCCTAAAATCTAGACATTGGTGAACTTCCAACCCAAGTTCTTGATTAGGCCTGATTAGAAGATCATAGGACATTTGAGAAGAGAAGTGGCTGTTAGCTGTACCACTTCCTCTGCTGTCCATTGGATTCTCAATCAAGAGGAAAAGAAGTTTGGGGATATTTGTACAGCGTGTGAAGGTGCATTGCTGTGATTGATATCATAAAGAGCAGAATGGCCAATAGTTAGGCGGGTGTATAGGTGGGACTTCTGAGCAGAGAGAGAGAAAGAGGAGGAGGAATCTAGGTGCATGGGAGATTCCAGAGGAAACAGGTGGTACAAGATGGAAGAGAGGTAACACCATGTGATAGAACACAGATTACTATAAATGGGCTAATTTAAGGTATAAAGGCCAGTTAGGAACAAGCCCAAGTTATAGGCTGAGCTTTCATAATTAATAAGAAGTCTCCATGTCATTATTTGGTACAGACTCATTACAAGGTGTTTGACATTCTCATCAAGTCCCCATGGCCCAGTCCCACTGAACTTGCACCACTGAACTCCTGCTTCTTAGACAAATAAAACTTTGTGCCCTGCGATAGAAATGTTATCAGAATCATCCAGGAATTAAGAGAGGAAGAGTCTTGACAGTGTTTTCAATGTTTCCTGGGCTACTTCTACGGGAAAATCCTGATAATATGCTCTGGGGTTGGGCTTCCTTTTGGCTGAAGAGTAGCCCCCCAAATCCAGCGTTAGCACTAAAGATAGGGAGGCTCCTTCTCTCACTCCACATGGACTCAAATAAAAGACTTCTTTCGTGTTATAGACACTATCCCCACACCCTTAGAGAAGTGCAATTGAAGGCTCCATTCCAGGAAAGTTAAAGAACACAATCCTCAAACTGCTAATCAAAGGGAAGAAATACAGAGAATTATGGCAAACATTTTGGGGAGAAGAATGTGAGTGACAGAGATAAGGCCGAGAGCAGAGCTAGCAAGAGGGAAAAGGGGCGTGATGCTGAGAAGGACTCAGCAGGAAAAGAGAAATCCAGAGGGCAGACCAAGTGGTGGGTGCTCTGCAGCTCTGAACAGTGCCTCTCTGAGCTTCTTCTTTTAGGCACAGTTTTCTGTTCATTTAAATGGAGGGATCTGAGCTCTGGAACACTAACAAACTGATTAACCAGAGTCAGTTCTATAATTGCCATTTATTCTTAATCCTTTGAATGGGAAAATGTTCACCTGGCCAGATGGGAAAATGCTGACAGGTGGAGAGGCCACTGTGTGGCAACTTGCTCACCTTATTATGAGGGGGAGGGAAAGGGGGTCATATTCTTGAGTGCCTATTGGTTAGGGACAGTTATATTTGTTCGAATAATTTTTAATAATAACAGGCATTCTATGAGTTTGCAAGTAAGGTTTGAGGGAACATGTATTCATTAAGTGGCTGGGAAGGTCTTGTACAAATATCCAAACACTTCATGGTCTCATGTATTCTCTCTAAGATGACTGTGGACATACACTCAAAGAATGCTTATTGCGGGAAACATATTAAACGCTGAAAATTGTGAGAGAGGAGATGAAATCTCAACTATCCAACCATCCTGATTCTTCACTAGTAGAATAATCTTTTTATTTTGTTAGATTTCCTTAGATGTTACTGTATTTAAAACAACTTTCTTCTCAGTATAATATTATTAAAATTTATGTTTTTCTTAAAACATGGTAACAAGAAACATAAATTATTTTAGTGCATAATGAAATCCATAAAACAAACTCAATTCGGAGCCAAAAGGCTCAACTGTGTGAATTTCACTTCAGAAACTATATGTGCAACACAGTTGACCCCAAAACAAAACAGCTTCATTTTTTGAAAAGATTTATTTATGTTATGTATACAGTGTTCTGTCTGCATGTCTGCCTGAAGGCCAGAAGAGGGCACCAGATATCATTATAGATGATTGTGAACCACCATGTGGTCGCTGGGACTTGAACTCGGGACCTCTGGAAGAGCAGCCTGTGCTCTTAACCTCTGAGCGATCTCTTCAGCCCCCCCTTTTAACATAACTTATTTATTGATTCTTTGAGAATTTCACATCATGAACCCCAGTTCCACTCATTTCCCAGTCCCCCCATATCTGCCCTTCACCCTTGCGGTGTCTCACCAAAAGAAAATAAAAGTTTAAAATAAAAACAAGTCATAACAAAACAAACAAACAAAACAAAATAAAAAACCTTTTCCCTCCTCTGTCTTTCCAACACCTCTTCATTCGTCCTGGTGGCATTGGAATCAGAGGTGAGTCACACAGTAGACCCTTTCGTCCAATCATCTTTACTTGCAAATGTTCAATTAGTCCTTGATGTGTCTCAAGGCCTCTGGCTTCTGGTGCATCATTATCACTGGACCCTCACTGAAACTCCTCTCAGATATCTTGTGGCCACTCCGTGTCATGGAGATCCTTCTGGTATCGTGCCACAGGACTAATCCCTTCACACATTCCAACAAGTCATAGATAGGATAGATGTTATGGTGGGCCAATCCAGGGCCCTGGATGTGGGCCTGGGTGGTAGTTGAACTGGTCAGTCCAGGCTACTGGGGCCACCCCCATCAGGTGAGGGGTAATACCATCTCTCCTGAGTGCAGGGGCGTCAGCTGTCCTGTGAGAGTTGGGGCCAGTTCTTTTGCTGCAGTGTCCAGTGAGGATCAGGGCCAGCAAAAGGCAAGGATGGCTAAGCAAGGCCCTCTGATTTCATCACTCATGGTTCCTATGGACGCATGAGGGGATATGGGCCTCAGACATTAACACAGACCTCAGCTGCATCAGGACTATGGACCCAGACATGGTCATCAGCAGTAACTTGGGCCTGGACAAATCATGGCCCCACTCAGATCTATATGACCCTGGCTGCAGCATGGCCCTCAGACTCCAACAAGGCCACAGGTTGTGGCCCAGACCCTGGGTTTCCATGTGGCCTTTGGTGGCAACATAGGCCACGGACTTTAACACAGACCCTGGCTGTGGTAGGACCACAGACCCAGACATGCTCCTCAGCAGCAGCCTGGGCTTGAATATCACCACAGCCTCAGGTGACAGTGCAGGTCACTCAAATTGGCATGGCCCCAGTGGCAGTGTGGGCCCTTGGACACCAACATGCCCCTAGGTGGCACCTCAGACTCCAGGCATCTGCATGGCCTTTGATGGCAATAGGAAACTTGGATATCAATGGGGACCCTGGCTGCTATAGGGCCACAGACCCAGACATGGCCTTTGGCAGCAGCTTGGGCCTGGATGACACTAGGGCCCAGGTGGCAGCACAGGCCACTCAGATCATTGTGGCTCTGGTGGTGGCACAGCCATTGGACACAAACAAAGCCACAGGTGTGGCCCAGACCTGGAGCTTCTATGTGGCCTTTGGTGGCCTGTGGATGTTAACACAGACCCTGGCCTTTGGCAGCATCCTTGGCATGGGGTGGGGTGGGATGTTGCCATAGTTCCAGGTTGCAGAGCAGGCCACTCAGATCAGTATGGCACACCTGCAGCATAGCTCTTGGACACCAACATGGCCTCAGATGTGAGGCCAGATCCTGGGCATCTGCATGGCCTTTGATGGCAATGGGAACCTCGGATATCAACGAAGACTCTGGCTATGGCAGGGCCAAGGACCCAGACATAGCTCCAGCTGCAGTCTGGGCCTGTATGATGCTATGGCCCCATGTCAGCACATGTCACTCACATCTGTATGGGCCCAGCAGTGGCACAGCCCTTGGGCACCCACATGGCCACAGGTGGTAGCCCAGATCCTGGACCTCTGTGTGGCCTTTGGTGGCAACATGGGCCATGGATATCAAAATAAACCCTGGTTGTGGTAGGACCATAGACCCAGACATGACTCTTATCAGTAGCCTAGGCCCAGACCTCACTCTGGCCCTGGATGGCAAGCAGGTCACCCACATCAGCCTGTTTCTCACAACCTTCACTTCTTCAGTTCTGCCTCTTTCCACAGCATGTGAACTGTTCCACTTCACTTTCTCTCCCATTTCTCCACCACATATTTACTCACTATAATGGCACCCACCCACTGGGCACCACAAGGTGCCAGGCAGGCCATGGATGTCTTAAGGACCCAAGCTGGCCTGTGGTGGCTAGCTCCCACTTGATCCCACCACATGGGCATCAGTTGGGCCCATGTATATCTTCCCACCAGCCCAGGCCTTCATCTTTTTTGATGTTGCAGATGTTTATATTTTGAGTAAGAGATTATGCAGTCACATGGCCTAGAAAAAAATGGCTGAATATTGTTGGGGGAATTGCTTTGGGATAATGCTCTTGTATACTGGTTTAATAAAATGCTGACTGGCTAGTAGCCAGGCAGGAAGTATAGGCAGGGCAAGCAGACCAGGAGAATTCTGGGAAGAGGAAGGGCGGAGTCAGGAATCACCAACCAGACATAGAGGAAGCAAGATGAGAAGGCAGAACTGAGAAAAGGTACCAAGCCACATGGCTAAACATAAATAAGAACTATGGATTAATTTAAGTGTAAGAGCTAGTCAGTAACAAGCCTGAGCTAATGGCCAAGCAGTTATAATTAATATAAACTTCTGAGTGATTATTTTATAAGCAGCTGCTGGACCGCAGGTGAGATTTGTCTGGACTGCATGGGGCTGAGCCAGACACAGGAAAATTTCTGACTACTAGGAATATTATTTTAAGGTGTGTTACTTTTGTTTATGTTTCATTTGTTTAACTCTGTGAAGCTGTGTTACTGTGCCTGTGTAAAACAACTGATGATTTAATAAAGAGTTGAATGGTCAATGGAGAGGTAGGAGAAAGGATAGGTGGGGCTGGCAGACAGAGAGCAAATATAGAAGGAAGAAAAGGAGATGGAGTAGTGAAGAAGAAGCAGCCAGAGAAGGAGGAGGACTCCAGAGGCCAGCCACCCAGCTACACAGCAAGCCAGGGAGTAAGAAAGAGTAAGATTTATAGAAGTAAGAGAATGGAATAATTTAAGTTAAGGAAAGCTGGCTAGAAACTAAGTCAAGCTAAGGCTGGGCATTCATAATTAAGAATTAGACTCCATGTGTGATTTATTTGGGAGTTGGGTGGCGGGCACTGCCAAAAGACCAAAGACCAACCAGCAACAGAATATCCATCAGAAATTATGGTCCATAGCAGTTCTCATTGAGAGGCGAGGACCATGGTGTTCTGGTAGAGAATGACTTGGAAAGTCAGAGTTTAATAGATGCTATGGGAGGGTCTTTCTATATGCTGTGAATATGTGTTTCTCTCATTAGTTGATAAATAAATCTCTTTGGCCGATTGCGAGGCAGAATAACGTTAGGTGGTTACATTCAAACTGAAGACAGAGATGAAGAAGGGTGGAGTCAGAGGAGATGCCATCCAGTTGCCCAAGGAACAAGATGCCAGCAGTGCTGTGGGATGGTCTTTCTGTACGTTGTGAATATGTTTTGCTACCATTGGTTAATAAGGAAGTTGCTATGGCCTATGGCAAGGCTGAGTAGAGCCAGGTGGGGAATCCAAGGAGTGAGACAAGGAGAAGACGGCAGAGTCAGAGGAGATATTAAGTGCTGCCAGGGGGAATAAGATGTAATGGAACACAGGTAATGCCACAAAGCCACCTGGCAAAATATAGATGACTAGAAATGGGTTAATTTAAGATAAAAGAGCTAGTTAGCAGTAAGCTTGAGCCATAGACCAAACAGCTTGTAATTAATATAAGCCTCTGTGTGTTTACTTGGGACCAAGTGGCTGTGGGACACAGGAAAACTTCTGACTACACATAAAAGCCATGAAAATAGTTAAATCACTTGACATAGAAATATAATTTTTGTGGTTTTTACCTAAGAATTAAGGAAATAACTCAGAGAAAAGTCATGTTATATGGCAAAGGTACTCATTTTTATGTTGTCTCCAATGATGATTAATTGGCAACAGACTTTAGTAAGTTAAGCAGACTGTTAAATAAAATAATGCTACTGTGCATTGTGGTACAATACATCCTTGATCTAAAAGCTGAAATCCATGTGCCCAGAATGTGAGACTTCCTGAGCACTTATAGGATGCTACAAGTGACACTTTCTGGTGGTTCGCCATGCACAATCTTACTTTCATGCATAACTATGCATGGTTATGTATGCGCCTAAAATCCCAGAACTTGGGACCTGTGGCAGAAGGATCCAGAGTTCCAGATGAGTCTGGGCTATATCACAAGACCTTGTCTTAGAAAAACAGAGCAAAACAAAACTATGTTGAATAAGAGTGCCTTTCAGATATGTGTACATGAAACAAATAATTTTTTTTTTGTTTAGAATTGTGCCCCATCTCCCAAATGTCTCATGTTATGTATGCCAATATTCTGAAATTCCTGAAGTGTTTCAGATTGGAAACAATTCTGGTTCTAAGTATTTTAAATAAAATGGCACCTATCTATTGGAGACTGGTAGCCAAAAATAGGTGTGGGAAAGGGACACATGGGGAAGAAGGATGTTAACAGAGGTGGGAGGGCTAGAAGCAACCCAAATGCATTGTGGGAGGGGTGAGAGCAATTGTAATGCATTGTATACATGTGTGAATTTGTCAAAAAAACAAATTCAATGAATACAAAACCCACCTGCTGCTTCTTGGTCTACTGGCTAGATCAAAGACAGGATAAAAAGACACCTGACTCTGCTGAGTGCAGCCATTAACTATCTGGGCCAGTTGCAACATGGTAACAGACCAAAGATGAACAGGGTGCTAACGATCATGCTGATTTTGATTTGCTTAGTGCTGATGGTCTGCTGTGCTCTGGACACACATTATACTCTTTCATCTCTCCTAAACCTTTGTATTACTATTATGAATATTTTTCTCATCCTAAAGAAACTCAGGCTCAGAAATGTTCCTTTGCCAAGGCTAAACAGCTAGAAAGTGGAAGAAGGCCTTGTGCTGGGTATTGTGACACTAGATTTTGACTGCCCAGCTGTGACACGGCTGAAGATTGCTCATAGACTGTGATCCTGTGACTCCATAAATGACAGATTCTGGCGTGCATGGCTTGAAATGACCTTCAAGACTGAGGAATTTATTATCTTCATTGGTTGCCAAGAATGTTGGCTGCTTAAAGCTCACAGCTGAGTTCTTGGGTCATTGCCCTGGACAGAAAGGACCATCCTTATCTGAGGTGGTGTACTTACCCGGAGGCAGCTGGAATTCCCTAACGTGTTGGGTTGGTGTATAAACATAGGTCCCTGTCTTAATCTGTGTCAATTAAAGAGCCGTCCTGACTTCTGAACTGCCCCAGGGTAGATGAAGCTTTCTGTGACTATATGTTGCAGCCTTACTTTTTCCTCTGGCCAATTCTTCTTTCCCCTCTCTTCACAAAGGGTGCTATCCAGACCCAAGACGTCTCTCTTAGACTTCCAGAACAGGGATGAGACTCAGACTTTGTTTTCCCAGAGAGCTAGAACTAAGAAATATATTTTGGTAAGAGGTGTAGCCTTAGTAACCCAAGAGAGGGCCAGGACTAGGAGGAAGGATGGAAAACAGAAGCTGTTTATGCTAATTGGATGTAATTATGGGTGATGCACTGTCCTTTCAAATGTGTTTGTTTAAATGTACACATCTCACCAGAACCTGGGGCTTCCTGTTAAGGCTAGACCTGTTTCCGTCTCCCCAGGGCTGTGATTTGCAGTAGTGTATGAACTTGTCCAGCTCTTTATCTGAGTGCTGGGGATCAAATTCAGGTCCTCAGGCCTGTGCAGCAAGCACTTTCCTGCTGGAGCTACTTCCCCAGCCTCAGCCTTCCAAAACTGAAGACAAAGCAATCAGTTCAACTAAAAGATAAACGTTATACATAGTTAGTGGAGTAAGGGAGAAGGAGGAGAGAGGACATTGCACAGAACTGTGGCTACTGCAGAACATCTGTCTCTTTCTTAACTGCAGTGTTTCTGGAATCTCCAGTATCTATGCCTCCTTCCGCTCGGAATCTGAAGTGTTCAGAAACCCAAAGCCCTTGTTCCAGAAGGCATAACTGGCTAGTCATCGTAACTTCCTTAGGTAGGGAAATTTCTTGATTAGTTGCCCTTCAAGAGATGGAAGGCAGATGCGAGGATCCAGTGAAATATGGGACTCTGAGGAAATGAATAACCATGTCACCTTTCTGAGATTTATTGCATGCATGTCCCAGAGTCACCTCTCCTCTTGCAGGAGGAAAGCTCTGGGCAATAGTCATAAAGTGAGATCTTTTTTCTCTCTGTATCCTGCCTGCTTCTGGAAAGTCATCAACGTGAAGGTCAGCAGCATCTCCTGGGGTCTGCCTATGCTGGCTCTGTGCAAGGTGACCCTGGGGAAAGAGAGACCCCGGGATGCTAGCTGAATGCTTTCTAGGGGGAACATTATCTTCCCCGGTAGGGAGACATATGCAGGAATGTGCTGTGTTTCTTCTTCCCTGATTAAATTAAAATCTCAGCAGAACCAATGAGCCTGCTCTGCCCCTCCTCAAGTCACTGCTTCATTGACTGATCTTCTACCTCTCCCCTGTTGACTACAGCAACCTGCTCTAGTTCTCTCTGCCCTGTTCTCTGCCCTACTCTGCACTCAGATCTCCATCTGCTTCCGCAGAATCTTCCTAAACTGCAGATATGTTATGTACAAGTTCTTGCTTCAAGGCTTTTAATGGCTTTCTCTGTGTTCAGAACCAAACTGTCTGACCAGGGCACAGAAAAATCCTTCGTCTCTCTGGCTACTTGTTTTGGTGCCATCACTAGCTACTTTTTCCTATGCTGCTAGTATTTCAATCACATTCACCTTCAGTCCCTGAACAGAGCCTGCTCTCCTGCTTCTGGGCTTTTGTGGAGGTTAGAAAGTCCTCCTGGGAGCATTTAACTTACATCATGGCCTCTGAGGAACTTTAATTTTTTCTTCATGTAACCCTGGGTAGTCTTTACATGCTAGAGTTAATTTACACACGAGTTATTGGAAGGGGTGGGGGAAGAGATCCCAAACTCACTTCCCAGCACCTATTCCCAGCACCACACTATGGTCTGTCTTGGCAAAAAAGCTGCTTTTCTTTTGGTCCCAGAACCATGCCACCTCTGCTGACATCCATCTCTGCTGAGTGGGTACCAGTACCCTCTCCTCACATGTAACTCACTGTTTAATCTAGTTTCATATGGATCTGTCTGATGGGTAGTAACAAAGTCGTGTGCCTACGTTCTAAAAGTGGGGGTGAGGAATGGGAACATTTCCCATTTTGATTCTGTGTTGAGACAGCAGAATTCAAAATGTGGACATCTATCAAAACACGAGGCATCATGAATGACAGCTCCACTATGTTTCTCTGTCCAAAACTTACTGTGTCTTTCTTTTGTTATCTTTCTACAGATCTCTTATGATGGTGCTCATCCTGATAAACTTAGGTACTAGGTTGAAAATGTACCCCAAGCTGCTGTGTACCTTCCGTTAGCAGCAGTATGGCACGGCATGGCAGGGCACGGCATGGCATGGCACCATCATTCGTCTTTCTCATTGCCTGGCTGACTGCTGGCTGCTGCTGCCCAACTTCATGATACTATACTAATATCTACCACACAGGGATGATTTGCCGCATGGTGTCTGCAGAGCTCCTGCACCAATATAACTCAAAGTACTTTAAGTCAAAGCATCAAGAGTTGGGAACAGTCTGCACATGTATGCTTTTTTTTCCCTAAATCATGAATTCCTGTTCAAATGATATCGTCCTCATTCTATATCCAGGGTGTTCTGATCCAGTGTCTGGCAGGTCGGTCTTCTTTTGATGATCACGAAAAGGATAGAGCTGTGAGGATTTCCTCCATAAAAGTTGGCTTTGTCACTTGCAGAAGGTGGTAATCTAGTCTTAAAAATTGCATCCAGTCAGTTTGCTCTGGAAAGCATTAAGCCCAACTTTAAAGTGTAAGTTGCAGGAAACCAGTCTTTAAATACCGTTTCAAGTTTAACTGCCATGAGTGAGAATACAGATTATTTGCTTGTGTTCAATGGTTCTTTATACACCATGGGCTACAATAAACGAAAGTGGGGCTTTAGCAAATGATGAGACTGGGGGAGTTCACCTTTAGTGCTCTTTGCTCTCTT
Source organism: Peromyscus nudipes (assembly GCA_902168325.1). Taxonomy (NCBI): domain Eukaryota; kingdom Metazoa; phylum Chordata; class Mammalia; order Rodentia; family Cricetidae; genus Peromyscus; species Peromyscus nudipes. The sequence continues at coordinate 5,592 of CABHPH010152016.1, read as the reverse complement.
GCCATGCCTGTCTTCTCCCTGTAGCACCTTCTTGCTGAAAGGACCACTATAGCTTTATGCATTTAATGCCCAGCGCTACCCTGTGTGGCCTATTATCTCTAAGTAATAGTGAAGGTGACTGGTTGGCAACCACAGCCCCAGGGCCCAAACTGCTGCAGCCTGCATTTGTAGATAAAGTTTTATTTGCAGTGTAGACATACCCATTCGTTTATATATTGCCTATGGTGTTTTCTGTGTGTTGTCTTGTGGCTATGAGGGCAGAGTTGTGTATTCACTGACCTGCAAAGTCTAAGGGATTTATTATCTGCCCTTTATAGAAAAATTTATTGGGTCCTCGTCTAAGCCTCTAGGGCATAGGCATTCTGTGAAATTCTTTGTGTGTGTCAGGACTTGTAATCAGGTCTTCTGATACAGGATGCACTCCAATAAACGTGTGGAACTTTTGGGATGTGGGTGTCTCTGACCACAGTGTCCTTTGTCTCTGTTAATCCATCTTGTTGACGAAGGGGATCAGATGTGAAGTTTATAGCACACAGGGACATGGGTCTTTAGCTCTGGGGTCTGGAAGTGTAGACCCCAGAGCTAAACACCCAGTACAGAGTATTAAAAGAAAGGGAATTGGGTGACTTGGGCACTTAATACATATTTGCTGGTCACAGGTGCCATGCATGGCCTGCAGTTACTAATAGTCTTGTGTTTCCACTTACAATCTTTCAGGGTAAAAAGGTATTCTGGCTATTTATTATTGCAAACGTAGTAGCTTAAAAAATGTTGCCTAAGTACATATTGCTTTTTTAATTTTTAAAATTTTATTTTATTTTGTGTATGAGTGTTTTGTTCAAATGGATGTCTGTGTACCACATGTATGCATGGTGTCCATGGAAGTCAGGAGCAGATGTCAAATCCCCTTGAACCTGAGCTGTGGACAGTGGTGAGCAGCCATATGGGTGCTGAGAATCAAACCTGGACCCCCTGCAAGAACAAGTGACCTTGATCACTGAGCCAGTTCTCCAGTTTCCTTTTCTTGCTTTTTAAGTTAATAATTTTGTAGAACAATTCTTGTGTTCTATGTAGTGTTCTCAAAGGAACTTCTTGGTCATTATTTTGTGAACGGTTTAGATGGTGAAAGGTGGTTTCCACGATTTCGATAGTGAAAGGTAGTTTCAAGCTGTTGCCTTGGTGGACATGGCTAGAAAGCTAGGCTGACTAGAGAGGCTATCAGCCAGAGCATCTACACATAGTTTCTGCATTAGGGAAACCTCAGAGTAGTCAGGACTGTTATATGGTTCCTCAAGATGTTCAGAATTCCAAGAGGGCATAAAGTGAAAACTTAGATGTAGGGTCTGCACTGTAGATGTGCCAATTGGAGTTGGGCATCCCATGGTCACCTACTCTGCATTTTGACCAGGTATAGATCTCTGTAACAGTCTCTCTGCTGAAGAAAGAAGCTTCTTTGATGAAAGGAGAACGCTACCTTTATCTGTGGGTATAAGGATAGATATTTTGAATACAGTTTAAAATTGTATTGCCTTAGGAAGAAGGCAGTAATAGGTTCTCCTCTAGGGTGAATGGCCTCTCTAGCCATGAGTAGTTGGTTAGACTTACAGTACCAGGCATGAGTTCCCTTCCACGGAGTAGTTCCCAAGTCCAATTAGACAGCTCTTGGTTACCCACAGGATAAAAGTGCTACTATTAGGCCATTGGGAATATCTTGCCTGGTCAGTCATGATTGCTGTCACAGGCTTCACAGCTGGATCAGACTGCTGATTGCTTTTCTCCCTTGGAGCTTACACAGCACCTGACACTACTGTGAGAACTAGTTCTCAGGGAGGAGACTTCCAGGCCAGTTCCAGCTTGCTTGAAGTCTTATGTCTGAAGTGTGTGGTGGCTCAGGAAACATTGCTGAAGAGGGGTTGGAAAGATTGTCAGAGCCAGAGGATCAAGACCCCTGCTTCACAATAGTGTCCTGTAGACATGACAGGAAAGTTGATTCCATGAAAACTCAACAATATGGTTGCCTAAGCAAGACTTTCATAAAGACATCAGCTGCTATACTGATGTGAATGGGAAAAATCTCACAGGGCCTCATCCCTAGATGGAGAGTTACATACAATAAGTGGTTGCTGAGAGAGGGAGAATCACTTTTCTTCAGAGACAAGGCCTCTGATAGGTTATCTAATCCCAAGTGATCAGCTCTAAACAATGTATGTATAAGCAGCACTAAATGAACTCAGTAGGTTTGGGTTATCTATCTATCTATCTATCTATCTATCTATCTATCTATCTATCTAT
>CABHPH010152015.1:27506-45276 GCA_902168325.1 Peromyscus nudipes | reverse complement strand
TCATTAGAATAATATCTTCTAATATTTCTCTCAGAAACATGTGCTAGTTTATGATTTGTTTCTGAGGTTGGAGGGATGTTAATCTGAGTATTCCACTGTTGCAACAAGTCTCGACCCCACAGATTCATAGCTATGTTAGCCACATATGGCTTCAATTTACCTCTCTGTCCTTCTGAACCTATACATTAGAGCCATCTTGCACTCTGTTTCACTTGAGATAATGTTCCAATTCCTAACAGTTGAACGTTTACCTCCAGAAGAGGCCAAGTTGGATGCCAAAATTCTGCTGCAGTTATGATAATGTCAGCACCTGTGTCTACCAGACTAGACAACAAAACACCATTTATTCTTACTGTTAATTTTGGTCTTTGTTCATTTATAGAAGTTTGCCAAAAAATTTTCTTTATGTTTTCTCCTGAATTTCCTATTGTATCTGTTTCATCATCCCGAGCAACATGATTTATTCCAATAGGCATTTGGTTATTTAGTTGCTCTGAGTAGGGGTTTCCTATATGACTGCAGGAAAGATCTGAACTGGATTCACTGTGGGGGCCTTCCTGAGGCCCCTCTGGGAGTTTCCCGAAGACCAAGGCAAAGGATTACCTTGTCTGTCCCTTGTTGATCTACATTTGTTGGTCCAGTGTTTTCCCTTACCATACCTTCTGCATACTCCAGAAGGAAGGGGCATTCTGTTGCCATTGTTCCCTGAAGAAACATTGTTTCTAGGAATGACCTGTTAAAAGTCCCTTTTCAAATGTCCTTGCTTTCCACATCCAAAACATCTAACATTCTTCACACCTTTTGAAATTGCTTCTCCTACCCACATATCATCATGGTCATGAGCCTCCACATTAACTGTGTCTCTAATCCAATCTTCCAAGGGTACAGACCTTGCCTTTAATGGCCTGATTATTCTCTTGCATGCTGCATTCGCGTTCTCAAAAGCCAAAGATTCAATTATTATCTGACTAGCTTCTGCATTCAGGACCATTCTCTTTACTACTGAAGCCAGTCTTTGTAGGAAATCTGTGAAAGATTCTTTTGGGCCCTGTATAACCTTTGTAAATCCCATGCAGGCTTCACAGCTGTAGAACTAAAGTTCATGAGTTCCACAGGCTTGTTTCACTACTCTCTGTAGATTTCCCCATCATGATCTTGTCTTCCCCTTGCTCATAAAATCACTGTGCCCTCTCTTCAACTGGACTCCCTGTTCAACCTAGCACCAGGTTTCTCCCTCACCCAATAATGTCTTCCTCTTTCAAGATATCTCTTTCATTCCTCTCCCACTCTATCCCTCCCCCAGCTCAACCATCACATTCCCTCACATTTTCATCCCCTATCCCCTACCTCTATTGCCTCCATTACCCCCAGTTTACTCAGGAGATTTCCTCTATTTCTCCTTCCCAGGATGATCCATGCATCCCTCTTAGAGTCCTCCTTGTTAGCTAGCTTCTTTGGAACTGTTGGTGGTTGTCTGGTTATCTTTTGTTTTACTTCTAGTATCTAATTATGAGTGAGTACATATAATGTTTGTCTTTGTGAATCTGGGTTGCCTCACTCAGGTTGATATTTTCTAGTTCCATCCATTTGCCTTGAAATTTCATGATGTCATTCTTTTTATAGCTGAGTAATATGCCATTGTGTATATGTACCACATTTTTCTTTTCTTTATCCATTATTTGGTTGAGGAGCATCTAGGTTGTTCACAGGTTCTGGCTATTATGAATAATGCTGCTATGAAAATAGTTGAGCAAATGTTCTTCTGGTATGACTGAGTATGTCTTGGGTATATGCCCAAGAGTGGTATCATTAGGTCTTGAGGTTGATTGATTACCAATTTTCTGAAAAGTCACCATTCTTATTTCCAAAGTAGCTGTACAAGTTTGCACTCCCACTAGTAGTTCCCCTTGCTCCACACCCTCTCCAGAATGAGCTGTATGCAGTGTTTTTTTTATCTTAGCCATACTGACACTTATAAGATAGTATTTCAGAGTCCTTCTATTTTCCTTTCCTTGATGACTGAGGATGTTGAACAATTCCTTAAATGTCTTTCAGCCATTTGGGATTCTTTTGATGATAATTCTCTGTCTAGATCTGTAGCCCATTTTTAATTGTATTGTTTGGTATTTTGATGTCTAGTTTTGTGAGTTCTTTATATATTTTGGAGATCATCCCTTTGTCAAATGTGTGGTTGGTGAAGATCTTTGCCTATTCTGTAGGCTGTCACTTTGTCATATTTACCAAGTCCTTTGCCTTACAGAATCCTCTCAGGTTCAGGAGCTTCCATTTATTTATTTTTGCTCTCAGTGTCTGTGCCACTGGTGTTATATTTAGGAAGTGAACCTCAAAACAATAATACTCAACTTCATATGGAAAAACAAAACAAAAAAACAGGATAGCTCAAACAATCATATACAATAAAGCAACTTCTGGAGGCATCAACATACCTGATGCATACCTGAGGCATCACCATAGCTTGATATTGACTCTTCTTTCTGACCAGCTCTCCTCAAATTTCTCAACACTTGCTTCCATATCTTCAGTTATGATTGAACATGAGGAGTTGCCTGAAATTAATGGCCATGCTGCTTAATTAATACCAAAAGCTATGTAAGCTGTTTTTCCTTCACTTTCACTCCATTTCCTATTAAATGACATTTTCATAAGTGAAATACTGTTGCTCCTGAGAAGGGAAGTTTCCCATGAACCCTTGCTAATCCTGGAGTCCTCTTACCCTGAGAGTGATTTCCTTCAGTCCTTAGAGATGTCTGGAATCCTTTGTCCTTCTTTATGTTCCACATTGTGCATTAATATCTTGTATATTGAGTGTGGGTATAGGTTCAGCCAGATGTGTGAAAAGTTGTACAGAGGCACATCAAAGATGAATTTTTATCCTTTTCTAGCTGTAGGGTGGATTCACTTCTATGGACTGTACAACCATTGGTAAGTAAAGGATCCTTTATTGTTTTACAAATCACACTTTAGCAAGCCAATTCCATATACCAAAGTCTTTGTTCTAAGCCCCCAAGAGGGATAATGCCAAATGCAAATTCTCAGTTTTACCATAGGTTTTGTTGTTGTTGTTGTTACTAAGTTTGCATAGGCTTTGATCCTCTAGGAAAACTCTCAGATTAAACTTCAAACAGAAGGTATGGAGACAGGGGTAACAATCACAAAAGGCAGATCAAGGCTAGATTTTAACACTCCAGTATCAAACTGGGTATAGCTTGTGGGAATTCTTCCGTCAGGTTCATGAGTCTAAGGTCCATCTGTTCTACAGAGTGAGTTCAAGAACATCTAGAGCTAAAAAGTGAGACCTTGTATCAAAAAAAAAAAAAGTTTGAAAATGTTTGCTCATATCCCTCTAAGGATTACTTATAAAACTCATTGTTTCACCCACTTGATTTGGATAGAATCATGTCTTTGTCTCTGTCATTGATGTACCTTCTTGGGAAATAGCCATTCAGTATTCATGTATCCCCAAGAAAATTTCCCACAAATTACCCAAAGTATATCTAGGGATGAATAGGAAGCTGGCCATGATAAGGAACCTACAGCATTATGAGTGTCATCTGGCTGAAATGATAGAGAACCAAGCAGAAACTCTGACAGGAAAAGATCAGCTCTGAGCACCCTCACCTGAAGGTATTGGTTCAGAAAGATATCAGGATTATTTCTAGTTAAGTCCTGGTCTTTGGTGAAGAGGACCGTCCAAGCAAATGTAGATGGTATATGGGAGATGCTCTGTAGGAAGATACCAAAATCAGATATTGGTTTGTAAACCAATCTCACAGGAAGCTGACTGAGAAAGGGGAGAAGATTGAGACCTGCCTGAGTTCCGGGAAGCTTTGTGTCAGAAATCAAAACCAAAACCAAAGAAACCCACAGTAAGAAAGACCACATGTTTTGGAGCCCCACCCTTCACTGCAGTGGGAAAACAAAAGCCACTTGCCTAGAAAGAGCAGTTCCTGTTTTTGCAAGGACTGCCTGTATAGCATACTCTTGACAAGGAGGCACCATACTGCACAGGCAATATACTTTGTGTCTGTTCTTTTGGCAATAGGACCAACCAACTGCAAACTTTTGGCAACTGGAAGATGCTATGATCCCTACCCTCATAGTTCTACTTTGTCTTGGTGAGAAATGAAGTTGTGGAGAGAGAATTCTGTTCTAAGAAGTGGTCTACCTCACAGTTGAGCAGTAATACATCAGGGTCTCTCAGTACCTCAGAAGGGATCTGGAAGTGGAAGTCCTGCTCAGGCTTCAAGTACATACACTCACAGGTAACTCTCTTGCAGGACTGAGTCTGGGCCCCAGGAACCCAGTGCTGGCAGGTAAGTGTCTTCCCAGCTTTTCTAGGTTGTGCACGCTCAGTGGGAATCAAAGGTCAACTCTGAGAAGAGATGGAGAATAGGTGTGGGCTGTTACTGCTGTTGCATGCAAGGTCCTGAGACTGAGAGCTTGGAATTAAGCAGGATGTCCTCTGACCCAGCTCCCATTTTTGTTGCTATTGTTATTTGTTTGCTTTGCTTTGTTTTGTTTTTTGTTTTTCTTTTGTTTTGTTTTGTTCTCAGGGGGCCTCTCAAAACCCACACTCAGAGCTGTGCCAAGTAATGTGGTAACCACTGGGGAGCAGGTAACTCTACTTTGTGAAGGCCCCTTAGATGCCCAGGAATACCGTTTCTATAAAGAAGGAAATCCAGATTTCCAGATACCAACAGCTCATGAAGACACTGAAGAAAAGAACAAGATCTTTATCTCATCCATTAAAAGTCATGATGCAGGCCAATATTGGTGTTATTATAAAAGCCCTGCTGGCATATCAGAACGCAGTGACACCCTGGAGCTGGTGGAGACAGGTGAGTGGATACTCAGGAATCATGAATTCCCAGATGTGACCCTTTAGAAAAGTCTGCTCTGAATGTATCCCCACTCATTGCTCAGGTCTTGGGGACAATCCAGACTGTGTGATCTCATTTAATATTCCATATGTATCTCTCTTAGGTGTCTACAACAAACCAGACCTGTCTACACTGCTGAAACCTGTTGTAACCTTAGGAGAATCCAAGACCCTCTCATGTACCTCGAATCAGAGATATGATAGGTTCATTTTAATTAAGGACGAGCAGTTCTATAGCTCCAGGGACTCAAAATATGTATATCATGGGCTGTCTCCAGCCAGGTTCCAAGTGGGTCCCATCACATTCAGTGAAAAATGGAGTTTCAAATGCTATGGCTATTACTCAAACAATCCTCAAGTGTGGTCAGAAGGGAGTGACATGCTGGAGCTTCTAGTCTCAGGTGAGAAAGTCTCATCCTCTCTATTGAAAGACACTGAACCTGAAACAGATTTCCAATGGAGACCCTAATGTGTGATGAACACAGGGAAGGACTTGTTCCTGAGTCCACAATATACATGCAGATCATGGGAGTCGGTATACAGAAAGCACTGAGGGGGGTTCTGAGAAGGGAACCTGGCAGAGTCAGCAGAGAGATGGATGTTCACATGATTCCATGTGTCCTTCTGTTATACAAGTGTGAACTACAAGTTTCATATTCACCATGCAACTGTTTAAATTCCAACATCCTTCTCACTTACCTCTTTTCAGGGACCCTCCAGAAACCCACCATCTGGGCTGAGCCAGGCTCTGTGATCACCTCATGGAATCCTGTGACAATCTGGTGTGAGGGAACTAAGGATACCGAAATATATTTCCTGTATAAAGAAGGAAGTCCAGCACCCTGGAAGAGATTAACTGCACCAGTGCCTGATCACAAGGCCAAGTTTATCATCCCATCCATGACAGAGCATAATGCAGGACGATATCGTTGTTACTGTTATAACTCTGCTGGGTGGACACAACACAGTGACTCCCTGGAGCTGGTGGTGACAGGTGAGTGGATACTCAAGAATCACATGAATCCTCAGATGTGACTCTTTAGAAAAGTGTGCTCTGAATGTATCCCCACCCATTGCTCAGTCTGGGGGACAATCCAGACTGTGTGAACCCATTTAATATTCCTTATGTATCTCTCCTAGGTGCCTACTACAAACCCAGCCTGTCTGCACTGCCAAACTCTGTTGTAGCCTTAGGAGGATCTGTGACCCTCTCATGTACCTCGAATCAGATATACAACAGGTTCATTTTAATGAAGGACAAGCAGTTATACAGCTCCATGGACTCACAATATGTATATACTGGCTTGTCTCCAGCCAGATTCCAAGTGGGTCCCATTACACTCAATGAAAGATGGAGTTTCAGATGCTATGGCTATCACACAAGCAAGCCTCGAGTGTGGTCAGAAGGGAGTGACATCCTGGAGCTTTTAATCACAGGTGAGGAAGCCCCAGGCTCTCAGTTAAATGACATTGAACCTGAAACCAGTTTCCCCAGGAGACCCTAACGTGTGATAAGTACAGGGAAGGACAGGTTACTGAGCCCACATATGGAGCATGCAGATTAGGGAGTCAATATACAGAAAGCGCTGAGGGGTGTTCTGAGAAGGGAGCATGGCAGGGTGAGCAGAGAGATGGATATTCAGATGGTTCCATGTGTCCTTCTGTCATACAAGGGTCAATTACTCAGCAAAGTGACTCCCTGGAGCTGTAGGTGACAGGTGAGGAGTTACTCAGGAATCATGAAATCCAACATCGGACTCTTTAGAAAAGTTTGCTCTGAATGTATCCCCACTCATTACTCAGGACTGAGGGACAATCCAGACTGTGTGAATCCATTTAATACTCCATATGTATCTCTCCTAGGTGTCTACAACAAACCCACCCTGTCTGCCCTGCCAATCCCTGTTGTAACCTTAGGAAGATCTGTGACCCTCTCATGTATCTCAAATCAGGGATACAACAGGTTCATTTTAATTAAGGATGAGAAGTTCTCTAGTTATATGAACTCAAAATATGTATATAATGGGCTGTCTCCAGCGAGATTCCAAGTGGGTCCCATCACACTCAGTGAAAGATGGAGTTTCAGATGCTATGGCTACTACTCAGGAGAGCCTCAAGTGTGGTCAGAAGGGAGTGACATCCTGGAACTTCTAGTCTCAGGTGAGGAAGCCCCAGGCTCTCTATTGAATGACATTGAACATGAAACAGGTTTCTCTAGGAGACCCTAATGTATGATAAGTACAGGAATGGGCAGGTTTCTGAACCCACATATACAGCTGCAGATTATGGGAGTCAAGATACAGAATGTGCTGAGGGGTGTTCTGAAAAGGGAACTTGGGAGGGTGAGGAGAGAGACAGGTCTTCAGAGGGCTCTATGTGTCCCTGTGGTGAGCACAGGGAAGGACAGGTGGATGAGCCCACAGATACAGATGCAGACTCTGGGAGTCAAGATACAGAAACCAATGAGAGGTGTTGTGATAATAGAACATGGGAGGGTCAGCAAAGATATGGATCTTCAGATGGTTCCATGTGTCCTGTTATTCAAGGGTCAAGTCTGAGTTTCACATTCACTGTACAACTGTTTAAATTCCAACATCCCTCTCACTTACCTCTTTTCAGGGACCCTCCAGAAACCCACCATCTGGGCTGAGCCAGGCTCTGTGATAACCTCAGGGAATCCTGTGACAATCTGGTGTGAGGGAACTAAGGATACCAAAATATATTTCCTTTATAAAGAAGGAAGTCCAGCACCCTGGGGCAGATTGACTGCACCAGAACCTGATCACAAGGCCAAGTTTATCATCCCATCCATGACAGAGCATAATGCAGGACAATATCGTTGTTACTGTTATAACTCTGCTGGGTGGACACAGCGCAGTGACTCCCTGGAGCTGGTGGTGACAGGTGAGTGGACACTCAGGAATCACATGAATCCCCAGATGTGACGCTTTAGAAAAGTGTGCTCTGAATGTATCCCCACTCATTCCTCTTGTCTGGGGGACAATCCAGACTGTGTGAACCCATTTAATATTCCATATGTATCTCTCCTATGTGTCTACAACAAACCCACATTGTCTGCCCTGCCAAACCCTGTTGTAACATTAGGAGGTTCTGTGACCCTCTCATGTATCTCAAATCAGATATACAACAGGTTCATTTTAATTAAGGATGAGCAGTTCTCTAGTTATATGAACTCAAAATATGTATATAATGGGCTGTCTCTAGCCAGATTCCAAGTGGGTCCCATCACACTCAGTGAAAGATGGAGTTTCATATGCTATGGCTATCACACAAGCCAGCCTCAAGTGTGGTCAGAAAGGAGTGACATCCTGGAGCTTTTAATCACAGGTGAGGAAGCCCCAGGCTCTGTATTGAATGACATTGAACCTGAAACCGGTTTCCCCAGGAGACCCTAATGTGTGATAAGTACAGGGAAAGAATGGTTCCTCAGCCCACATATACAACATGCAGATTTTGGGAGTTAATATACAGAAAGCGCCGAGGGGTGTTCTGAGAAGGGAGCATGGCAGGGTTAGCAGACAGATGGATATTCAGATGGTTCCATGTGTCCTTCTGTTATAAAGGGCCAACTGCTCAGCACAGTGATTCCCTGGAGCTATTGGTCCAGGTGAGTGGATACTCAGGAATTGTATGAATCCACAGATGTGACTCTATAGAAAAGTCTTCTCTGAATGTATCCCCACTCATTCCTCAGGTCTGGGGGACAATCCAGACTGTGTGAACTCATTTAATATTCCATATGTATCTCTCCTAGGTGTCTACAACAAACCTACCCTGTCTGCACTACCAAACCCTGTTGTATCCTTTGGAGGTTCTGTGACTCTCTCATGTATCTCAAATCAGGGATACGACAGGTTAATTTTAATTAAGGATGAGCAGTTCTCCAGGTACATGAACTCAAAATATGTATATCATGGGCGGTCTCCAGCCAAGTTCCAAGTGGGTCCCATCACACTCAGTGAAAGATGGAGTTTCAGATGCTATGGCTATTACTCAGGAGAGCCTCATGTATTGTCAAAAGGCAGTGACATCCTGGAGCTTCTAGTCTCAGGTGAGAAAGCCTCAGGCTCTGTACTGAATGACACTGAACATGAAACAGTTTTCCCCAGGAAACCCTAATGTGTGATAAGTACAGGGAAGGACAGGTTCCTGAACCTACATATACAGCATGCAGACTATGGGAGCCAAGATACAAAAAGTACTGAGGGGTGTTCTTAAAAGGGAACTTGGGAGGGTCAGCAGAGAGGTGGATGTTCACATGTTTCCATGTGACCTGTTATTCAAGGGTCAAGTCTGAGTATCATATTCACTGTGCAACTGTTTTAAGTCCCACATCCCTCTCACTTTCCTCTTTTCAGGGACCCTCCAGAAACCCACCATCTGGGCTGAGCCAGGCTCTGTGATCACCTCAGGGAATCCTGTGACAGTCTGGTGTGAGGGAGCCATGGACACCCAAATATATTTCCTGTATAAAGAAGGAAGCCCAGCACCCTGGAGCAGATTAACTGCACCATTGCCTGATCATAGGGCCAAGTTTTTCATCCCATCCATGACAGAGCATAATGCAGGACGATATCGTTGTTACTGTTATAACACTGCTGGGTGGACACAGCACAGTGACCCCCTGGAGCTGGTGATGACAGGTAAGTGGACACTAAGGGTCACAGTCTTCAGATTTTCCTGTGGTGCCCCTGAGAGCTCTGCTGCTGGCAGGGAAATGACCCACATGATGTAATAAGGAAAACTCAGATCAGGCTGACATAGTAACTGCCAGTTCATACTCTTAAAATCCTGAAACCAGGTCACTTATTGCAAGCAAATTTAAATACAGTACAAATCTGGACAAAAGATTCCTGGTGTAATAGAAAATCCAGTAAACAACTTGGCCTAATTGCATCAAAACTCAACTCAGAAGTGGCCATGAAGATGGGTTCTGTAGCTAAAGGGCCTTTAATCTAGTGTGGTCTCTGACTGACATAGAGTAGATGTCAGCAGGCTATAAAGTGTATAGCACATCTTGCCCAAGAATGGGCTTTATTAACTGAGAGCTAATGATAAAGTCTAGGGAGACAGAGTCTGGGATCAACATTCTGGGGTATTCAGTGGAGGTTTAGAGCTACAGATTGATGGTCCCCTGGTTATTAACAACATCCACTCCCAGATCTCTTGATACAAAACAGGTATTTATTCCATCAGTTGAGCAGACACACTGCATAGATAACATTTCTGATTTCTCCCATGTTCCAAATTTGTGAGACCAAATACATCATATCCTCTACATTTTCCCTCAGGAAATATATATTCCAAATGTTTTCACCCACAGCCCAGCTGCTGGAGGCAGTGTATCATTTAATAGGCCATTCCCTCTTCTCCTAGGAGTCTAACAAGGTAAACCTACTCTGTCAGCTTTGCCCAGCTCTGTGGTGACCTCAGGTGGGAATGTAACCCTCTAGTGTGTCTCATCAAAAGGATAGGATTGGTTCATTGTGACTGGGGAAAATCAGAATATCTCCAGGTCCCTCAAGGCTCAGTACACACACACTGGACAGTCCCAGGCTGTTTCCTGAGGTCCCTGTGACATCCAGAAAGTGTGGGCCTTTTAGTTGTTATGGATGCTTCAAACGTAAACCACATATCTGGTCAGAGGTCAGTAGTCCTCTGGACATATATGTCTCAGGTGAGGAAGACTTATTCACTCATCTGGTTTTTGACTGGGAATCCTTTATCACTAGCTCTGCTGCCCCAAGGATGGTTCCAGCCATCATGGCTGAAGTGAGATCTTGACTGCTATGACCCAGATTATGAGAGACCACTACACTATCAGAGCAGTGTAGATGTAACCAACCGTCTTATTAAATACGAAACACAGAGCCAATGTAAAGATGAAAGCCCAAGAGGTCAGAGCTAAGAGTCTTACCACTTTCCACCAGCTAGCCTCTCCCGCCAAGAGACCTCTCCGAAAAGGGACTACTTCCTTTCGTTCGTCTTTAAATAAGTGTTCTGTTCTGCCTTCTCATTGGTTGTAAACCCAACTACGTGACTGCCTCGTCACTGCCTCTCTGTAAAGACCTCCAAATCTTCTATGGTTGGTATTGAGATTAAGGGCTTGTGTCTCCAATGCTGGCTGTATCCTTGAACACACAGAGATCTACCTAGTTCTGCTTACCAAGTGCTGGGATTAAAGGCGTGGACCACCACCGCCCTGGCTTTTGCTATGGCTTGCTAATAGCTCTGACCCCTAGGCAACTTTATTTATTAACATACAAATAAAATCACATTTTCAGTACAAATAGAATACCACTATAGAGCAGGGTAGGAGAAGTTATTTTCCTAGTTAGGATTGTATTATTGAAATGACATACCAACATATCAACCAAAACAGCAAGTTTTGGAGAAAGATTTTTTTGGCTTACACTTTTACTGCACTCTATCCTCAAAGGAAATTAGGAGAACAACTCTAGTAGGGCAGGAACCTGGAGGCAGGAGTTGATGCAGAAGCCCTGGAGGGTTGCTGCTTACTGCCTTGCTCAGCCTGCTTTCATATAGAACCCAGGACTACATGCCCAGGGATGGTACCATACACAATGGGATGGGCCCTGTGAATTCCTAATTAACAAACTTCCATACAGGAATGTGTGCAGCCTAATCTTATTGAGCCTTTTCCTTGGTTGATGTTCCCTCTTCTCCAGTGACTCTAGCTTCTGTCCAGCTGACTTAAACTTAGCCAGCACAGGAATGTATAGCAAGAGCAGACCTGATGGCTTTATACATATCTTTCTTCCAGGGTCATCCAGGAAGCCCTCCCTGATAACCCAGCAAAGACCTATCTTGGCCCCTGGAGAGAAGCTGACCCTCCAGTGTTACTCAAACATGAGTTATGACAGATTTGCTCTTTCCAAGGAGGGTGGAAGTAATGTACCTCAGATGTCTGCCCATTTTACCCAGGCTGGAGAATCTCATGCAAACTTCACCTTACACTCTGTGAATTTCACCACTGGTGGCCGGTATAGATGCCATGGTTCATATAGCATCTCTTCTGAGTGGTCAGCCCCCAGTGACCCTCTGGATATCCTGATCACAGGTGAGGAACATAGAGCAGTCTCTCAGGAACCCAGACTCTGAATAGGCTCAGCTTTGGGGAGACCAGTGATTGATGGTCAAGATGATGAATATCATCTTAGGAGGAACAGGTCTGTGGAGAGGGGAGTAGATGAATGGCATTCAGGGAAAATATAGAGACTATGTAATGAAAAAGGGTCTCAGAACAACGACTGTAGCCCCTCACTCACTCTTCTTCTCTCTAGGACAACCCTTTGTCACACCCAACCTCTCAGTGCATCCAGGCACCACCGTGTCCTCAGGAGAGAATGTGACCCTGTTGTGTAAATCATCAATCCCAGTGGACAGTTTCCTTCTGTTCAAGGAGGGTGCATTGCATTCCCACATGTGCCAAATATCAAAGCTCCAAGATTCACAATATCAGGCAGAGTTCTCCATGAGTGCTGTGACCCCATCCCTTGGGGGTACCTATATGTGCTTTGGTTCTCAAAGCTCATCTCCATACCTGTTGTCACAACCCAGTGCCCCTGTGGAGATCATAGTCTCAGGTGAGATGGCCCTGACATGTGTGAGATCAGAGGATAGCACTGGATACTTGACCTTGGAAGCTCTTGACTTTGATGAGAGTTAATTTTCAGGAGGGCTAATCAGAAAGTGTTTAGTAGTTAATGATACAGAGGCAAACTGGGATTCCTTGATTAATACTCTTTCTACCCACTTTAGGGAAATTCAGTATGTTCCAGGTAGGCAGCTGCAAGGTTCTGGAGAGGCTTCAGTGTAGATGTAAGACTGAGAAGAACTGACATAATTAGATCAGACATTTCCCCATCACCCCCTCCCATTGTCCTATTACCAAGTTTCCTGAGGCCACAAGGCTCATATCAATAGAAGTGTTAGATTTTCCTGTCTAGGAGTTTGTCCCATTCCAGAGTGTGAAATCTCTCAGACCCTGTAAGTCTGTACTTCTCTATCAGCTTGCATGTTGACCAGGATGCTGGAATTCAATCAGTGTGCTCAACATGGTCCTCAGAACCAAAGAGGCTCACAGGCTAGGACGTAATAGAATCATCCTGACAAAGAGTGATATTTGACATCTATCCTAGGAGAGAGAAGCATGTTAATGAGAGCAGGAAGTAACTTTCCACAATTTCCCTATCTCATTCCATGATGCTCTGAAAACTAGTCCTTCACCCCATGGAATCTGACCTAAACTAGAACTCTGTTGCAGGATTGGTCCAGGGACTCAATCTAGATATGGGGTAGATGCAGTCTTTTCTGATAGATTCACATGGACAAGCCCCTTTCCTGTGTGATTCTCAGTTTCTATAAGTATGCTCTGGACTAGATGTTAAGTTCCTTTTAGTGCTGGTCTTATCTGTGTCCTTCTCATACAGCGAAATTCTCTAGAAACCACTTCTGCAATTGTCTTGCCCCATCTGACAATGTGATCATGACACTGTGTAGCCATATGTGACAGTGAGTTCAGAGCACTCAGGCTCCTTCCTTCCAGTTCATGCAGTTTAGCTCCAGAGTAGGGAATAAGGCTGAAGGCTGGATTTCTTGTGTTCAATCCTCAGCAATGCTCTTTCCTGCTGGGTGACCAGCAGGTGAACTGTCTGGAGTGATGAGAGTCAGTCTCATAGTGTATGGCTACGAGGGTGGGAGGTAGTGAATATAAAGACTCAGTATGTGCCTCTCACCTCAGTCCTCATTCATGTTATCTGTATCCCAGGACTAGCAAGATACCAGAAGATTTTGATTGGAATTTCTGTGGGATTCCTCCTGCTGCTCTTCCTTCTTACCCTATTCCTTTTGCTCAGACTCAGGCACCAGAAAAAATGCAGCAAGGGAGGTGAGTAGAGTGTGGGTGGTCATGGTCTCAAGAGGTAGTACATTCCTTGTTGACTACCCAAGCAGAGACTAGGCAAGCCAGCCTTGTGGAAAGCCCAGATGGGGAGAGATCACTTTAGAAACACTTCTGTGAAACTCAGATCATCAATATGCTCTTGAAACTTGTGCAGTATCAAGTATCATGTGAGCTGTTCCATCTCCTGGAACATTTGAACACATACACATATGAAATGTGTTGTAAAGTTCCCTTCCTTCCCTAAAGGTTCTAGGTAAGGATGCCCCACCTTCATGACTGAGACTCTTCCCTTTCTTGCAGTCCAGACAGCGACCAACTTGCAACATTCTGTAGGAGCTGGAGAGCCAGTGACCAGGGACAGAGGCATCCAGAAGAGGTAACTCAAGGCCAGCAACCTAGACCCCCACCTGCCTGACTCCCCTCCCTGCCACCTGACAACCTCCTTTCTCTCCATATCTAGCCCAGCTGCTGCTATCCAGGAAGAAACCTTGTGTGAGAGAAAGAGGGCCCCTGGGAGGGAAATGTTTGAGGTTTCAGCATCACTGGGGTGATGGAGGGTCTGGGTAACTTCTCTGAGGCACCAAGTCACTATGACACTTGCCAAACACTCATTATGGACCATTTCCCAACATTCCCTTTCTTCTGTTGCTATCTGAGAGAGGGCAGGTAACTGGGGAGGTGAGAAGTCCTAGGAATTTGGTCAGGGGAAGACCTGTATGTTCTGTTATGACAGATACCATGGTGAAGGGAGCACAGATTAAAGAGAGCATGGAGCTGGACATTATGGTGAGACTCTTTTCCACAATGCTATGAACTTATGACCCACTTTATCCTGGAATCAATTACTGTCCTTTTTCAGCCCCCAACATTATCCACAGCTGGCTTCTTGATTCTGGAAGCACTTGTCTTCTGTGTGCTATGACCTCACCCTTGCTTTCTTTACTTTTGGCCATATGGCCATACATTCTGTTCTCACAGCATCTCTCTGCTTGCTAGCATGCATCCTGGTCTCAGAAGACTATGTAAGTGTCTGAAGCTAGTTCAATGGTAAAGTGATTACTTTGAATGCATAAGGCTTAATATTATCGATAAAACTAACAAGTAAGTGAACAGGAAATATGAATATATGAGAACCCTCGCCTGACAATGTTTGTGTGCATACAAGTATAAGAACAGGTAGATGATAGAGGTCAACAATCAATGTCTTCTTCTATTTTATTCCACTTCATTTTCTGAGACAGAGTCCCTCAATGACCCTGAAGATTGGCTAGATTGCTATCATTGAGCCTTGGACACCAGTCTCCCTTCCCCAGTGCTCGGGTACTAGGCATGTGCATTCTTGCTTGGCTTTTTATAAATGTGGGCAATGGGTATCTAACTCAGTCACTCATAATGTGCAAAGCCACCCGTCTGCTGCTTGACTCCTCTTCCAATTTCCTGGATTTTGCTCTTGACCGCCTCGTGTGGGGGTGGCAGATATAGAGAGAACAGAATTCCCCACACACTGGGACAAGCTATAGGATGGAATATGATGAAGACGACACAGAGACTGAGCCTTGCAAAGTGTCTGAGGGAAATGAATTACTGGGAATTAGTTGGGGTTGTGTGGGAGAACATCATCAATGTAAATTTAAAGGGAGGGCTGAAAAGAGGCTTCTGAAGAGAAGTCTGAGTGGAGAGGATACTAGAAACATGTGATGGACTGGCACATCTAGGCAAGACATGGCAGGTACAGGTGTTATGTGGGAAGGAACATTATCTTTCTAAAAAATGAAGCCCATGGAGTGAGGTCACCTTGCATGGATAATATGTCAGAAGTTCAGGAAGAAACTGCCAAGCACTCAGAGGTCTTAGGAAGCTCCAGAGACCCCATCAGCAATGAAATTGTTTGACTTAGGTGTCTAAAGTATTACTTTTCCACCCCATAGAAATCAAGTGGGAGTAGAGCCTCTGGGGCATCAGTATACACTCCCTGTGCTTTGTTTTCTTTTTTGGAAGAACCAACATGAGGAAAATCACCCCAAAGATATGTATGCCCAAGTGAAACCCTCCAGATTCAGAAAGGCAGAGCCCACCCCTCCTTCCCTCATGCCAAAGGAACTGCTGGATTCAAACGACAGGCAGGCCAAAGAAGAGAAAGTGAGAGACCATCAGGTGGGTCCTGACCTCTCCAGTTCCCCAGGCCCCCAGTGCTGAGCACAGACCTTACACTACCTTCTCCCACTCCAGGCTGCTGCATCCAAGGAGCCCAGTGATGTGACCTATGCCCAGCTGCACATCATGACTCCAAGACAGAGGCAGCTGAACCTCGCATCTCTCAGGCCGAAAAGTCCCACTTGAGACACTACTCTGGTGTTTACCTGTCCAGATCCAGGGAGATCCAGACTCTGTATTCTGTGTGGGAGGTAGGACTCAGGGAGATCAGAAAGTAGAATCTGTCACAGGTGTACAGCCATTTTGCAGATATATCACACAGAGTCTGGTAACTTTGGGCACTCAACTGATTATGTAGTCAGAGATAAGTAATATCCCTGAATTTTATAAATAAAGCAAGTATTTTGTCAGTACTCAACGGATAAAATGGAAGAAAGTAGGAGTGAAGGAAGTTTCTGGTTTTGTTTTTGTGCTTTTCTTTGTTTTTTGCTTTTCTTTCAAAATCATGACATTTTCCTTAATTGTTATTGCATGTACATGTGAATATGTATATGCAAAGTCTGAAAAAAATTTCCTCTGAATATATGTGTGTGTGTGTCTGTAAATCATACTTCAATAAAGCTGTAAATTGAATGATGAAATATCTGTAGCATATTGTACTATGAAACTGGAAAAATCAGAACTTGTCAGAAACAGAGGAACAGTGGTCCCAAACAGTGACTGAGAAAGTCAGGGATAATAAATAAAGATGATGAAGGCAGTAGTTGGATCAGAATGTCTTGCATATTTATTAAGCAAATTTATTAAGAAGTACACTACTTTATATACTATTTGCAGTGGGCAAATGGTCAAGGTTAGCAGAGAGGCAAGTCAGACAATGTTTGAAAAGAGAACTTGGGAAACCTCAAGCAGATTCCTTAGGAGGATAACCATTGCCTGGGAAGAAGAGTTCTGTCCTCAGAAGCTGCAACTTCAACTCCTGGGAGATACTGGCCAAAGAGTCTGACTGGCCTACAAGTCTGGTCTTGGATGAAAACACATAATTAAAGTTACCACTGTCCTTTAGTCAAGGCCTCTTAGAAAGTCTTGGGTCATTACAACTTCCTGTACAGAATCACAAATAAATATATC
This sequence comes from Peromyscus nudipes, assembly GCA_902168325.1. NCBI lineage: Eukaryota > Metazoa > Chordata > Mammalia > Rodentia > Cricetidae > Peromyscus > Peromyscus nudipes. The sequence continues at coordinate 28,144 of CABHPH010152015.1, read as the reverse complement.
AAAACCTTTTCTAAATCCATAACCTCATCATCATATTGAGACTATACAAAGAGAATAGCAACATATCCCAAATAAGGAATAAAGATATAAATGATACAGAAAGAAGTTACAAGTAGAAAACATGGTCTGGTAATCTCAACCAATTGCAAGACTGATGCAGGGAAAACATATTTTATGCCTCCCTGGGCTACATAATGAGTTTAATGTCAGTCTGAGAGAAAAATTGCATGCTGATATTGATTCTTTATAAGTCATGGATGGATCCACAGGCACTTCTGTTATATGTTTATTTTTGGAAATAAATTTAGTGCTTGACTACTGTGTGAAGGCAGAAATAAAGATAATAAAGACTTCCTAGAATTCAATAAAATATGTGCTTTCATAAAGAAATTTCAGAGATCTCACACTAGCAACTTAACAGCACACCTGAAAGCTCTAGAACAAAAGAAGCAAACTCACCTAAGAGAAGTAGAAGGCAGGAAATAATCAAACTCAGAACTGAAATCAATAAAATAAAAACAAAGAATAATATGAAGAATCAATGAAAAAAGAGAGTTGGTTATTTGAGAAAATCAATAAGATAGACAAACTCTTATGCAAAGTAACTAAAAGGCAGAGAGAGGATATCTAATTTAACA
>CABHPH010152015.1:0-16682 GCA_902168325.1 Peromyscus nudipes | reverse complement strand
ATATATATATATATATATATATATATATATGATCCAGATATTGTCTGACACTGCCCTTAGGAAAAATTTCTTAGAATATTTTTGCTACTGTTACTCATGTTTATTAAAATTTTTAATAAAAATATTTACATGAAATTATGATGGAAGAAAGAAATACTACTACTTTTAACATGAATCTGAACCATTTTCTCTAGTAATCACTTACTAGAATTAGTTATAATTTGCTCAGTTTTAATTGTGTCTCTCAACCGCTTATACATACATGTTTCTCTTACACATACTTTTCTCAATATTTTTATTTTATTTTTTTCTTATATGTTTTATGTCCTTTAACTCTTTTAAAATTTTAAAACTTTTGGCCATCTCTTTTTTTCTTTTAATGATTCTTGTGAGTTAATAAGTTTTCTTAATAAAAGTAGTGTGAAAGAATATTTACATGATAGTTGAAGACTTCAAGGCAACCTTCAAAATTCCTACTCCTGTTCACGTGACAACTAATCCCAGACTCAGTAGAGTTTCATGGACAACTTGCATGCAGTTCTACTGAGGAGTGTCTCTCATATTACTGACTTCTTGCATAATCACTGTAATGTTTTCTTTAATGCTGTAATTTTCTTATGAGTTTAGTTATTCTTCGTCTCTCTCCTGGAGTAAATGTTTTAGTAACACACAATACACAATAACTGAAGACTAATTTGTGTTTTTCTGAGAAATAAGAATGAGGCTGAATAAGAAAGAAAGGGCTGGCCTGAAGACATTTGGAAGTAAAGTTAAGTATTCTAATGTCAAATGTTTATCCTTGGCTTCTAAAAATAAATAAATTAAAGCCTCATATTTTACTTAAATGTTTTATCAGTGAATAAAATATCAAAAGCTCATCTAACATTTTAAGATATTAGCATTGAAAGATATTGCACCCCTCACAACCTGCCATGGGTAATTATAAAAATAGAAGAGCCATTTTTCCTAATCATTTTACTGCATTGGTTGTCATATAGTAAGTAGTAATTTTCAATTAGATCTTCAATAATGTGCATGTATATCATTATTTTGTCTTAAATTTGCATCTCAGTATTACTCATGTTCTTAGCTATTCCATCAAAGAAATTCATCTTCGTGACTCTGTACACATTTGGGTATTTTGTCATGCACATTTAGTGTCTACAATTTATGTTCTCCGATATTAGTTTACGTGTAGAATTTGTTAAAAACAAATCATATAAAAATGATGGCTAAATGCTATCAACAGATGTTTCTTCCCTTTTTCTCAGTTCTTGTTTATAAAAACTGTTCCACATTAAAGGCCGTGGAACTTACAAAAAAGGTTATTCAAGATGTGGACAGGGATCTGACTGAATGGCTTACTTTGTGGTTACCAAATTTTCCCTGGGGAAAGCCAATGTTTATTTTCTCTGTCTCACTGCATTATTCATCCTAATGATCATTTACAAATGTCAGTGTCAGATAGCTTAGTTACCAGGGCCTTAAAATTAAATTCCATCACTCATTTCTTCAATCCAATGGGGGATGTAATGGACTAAGATCCTCTCATTCTGTTATTCCTGAATATTATCATAGGCCCTTATATCATAAACTGGCTACTTATAGATATTTAAAAAGTTAACACAACTAAAATATAACACTCTATCCCTAGGTAAATATGATAACTAAAGAAACTCCTCCATTTTATTTTCGGCATCCATCTTGGTACCTACTAGTTGTTTGTCTATGAACCTGCGAGGTAAGTACCTAGTAACAGTGGCTTGTTGACTCTCCCCTAGCCAGAATTATACAAGCCATGACCATCTACTTGCTACATTATGACTAACTTCTTTTTAGTTTCTATAACTTGCTGATGCAGACAGTCGAGGACTTGTTTGAGGTTACATTAACTATGTGATCTTGGCAGAGCAGAACAGCTCCTGGCTTGCTTGTGCAAATATTCAATGTTATATGAGGAGTCAGTCTGTGCTCAGATGGTGTTACTAAAAGACATGGAACATGAGAAGTGACAACACCTCCTGCGACTATTTGAGCAGACTTGAGTCTCTGGAACACTAGATGACTCATAATGGAGTCCCAGGTACTGAAGACCCTCCAATTCAGTGCCAAAGCTCAGGGTGTTGCCTGCTTCCTGCCCTTTTTCTGCAGACACACTTCCAGGACATATTGCCTGTACACCCTCATATAACATGGGTTGTCTGTTATTGGGACTTATTGAACAGTAACTTGATATGACCTTAGCTGACTGGGTAATGTATGCATATATTCCAGTGGACATACACATTAAACCAAATCTATACCTCAATGCTGATCTCCAGAGTCTGCTTCCCTGGAATCTTGTCTTGACTCTGTCTCCTACATCCCTGCATCAAGCAGCTGGTAAGAGGGAGCAAAAACCTCACAGTTATACTGTGGTTTTTTACTTTAAAAATCCTTCCCTCCTCACCCCCCTTTGCAAGGACATCACTAGTTTGTCTTAGAGATTGTTGTCCTGCTAGTAGTAATCAATACATTTTTAAATGTACTTGTTTTGAGTCTATGATGTTTTCCTAGGGGGCAGAAACCCTATAATCTGATCACTTTCCCATATTCATGAGTTTGGGCTGTGAAGTGTGACCCATTTTATTTAATCAGGGTCATATGTGTGACAGTTAAATTGGGACTATGCCCTTAAGCTTGGTGGGGCAACCAGTGGGCACACAATATAGTAAATGACCCCTTCCTTCTCTGAATATGAAGGTAGGAAGTATTTTGTCAGTGAGGGATAGGATCCTCTGCGACCCTTTTCCATCCATCTGTGCTTACTGATCTTGTACACTCACCAGCAGCTGTTGGGAGTTTGTGATTGAAATGGTTGTGTATTACTCAGATGGTATTTTATTGTCCTTTTTATCTTTTGTCTCTTAAACCTTTTAGCCCCTTCTTAAGAAGTGTTCCTTGAGTCTTTGAGGGGAAGGTGTAAGTGTCTAGTTTAAAGCTGAGAACTCAATAGTCATGTCCTCTCAGCACCTTGTGAGGTCAAAAATCTCTGTCTTCATGGTTGTTTTCTGGGAAGAGAGGCTTCTATGATTAAGGTTGAGAGTTTAATTCGTAAATTTTATATTTCTTATTATATTTCTACTACCCATTTTTTTTTTGGTTTTTCGAGACAGGGTTTCTCTGTGTAGTTTTGCTCCTTTCCTGGAACTCACTCTAGCCCAGGCTGGCCTCGAACTCCCAGAGATCCACCTGGCTCTACCTCCTGAGTGCTGGGATTAAAGGCGTGCGCCACCACCACCTGGCTTTCTACTACCCAATTTTACTTATTTCAATATATGGGTTTTTATTCTTTGAGAATTTTATACATATATATTGTTATAAGGTAGCCACAAAAAAAGACAACTGGAACACAGATTCAAGCCAATAGAGACTCTTTATTAGCTGGCCTAAGACTGCAATGGGTGTTTGTGATTCCAGTGTAGCCCCAGCCTTCCTCAGGCTAAGCTTTTAAGTACAAAAACTATATTTTGGTTTGACATACTTTAGTTAACAACAACACTTAGCGAGAAGTAGAACTCTAGAAGCCAAAAAAGCGAGGTTAGTACATTTAGAGTCCTTCACAGAACTGGGGATTTGATGGATTAGGCTTTTGTTTTAATTTAAGCAGGTAGTGCTGTTTACATGCTGAGGTTTATGACCTGGATGGTACTTCCATTGTGGAGTTAATTGTGCTAAAGTCTGGGTTCCTATTAAAGTTTGGGGGCCTGTTACATTCCACTCTGGTCTTAGTGAATGTGCTAAACCATGGACTCATCCTGCCCTAAAGAGGTTCTAAGGATAATTAACACATAATTGGCAATATGTTTTAAGCTGTAGAACCTCACCATTAATCCAGTCAGAATGAGAATTAAAGTCCCAGCCAATGCTGATAGCAGAGTAGTTATATGGGGGAACTAAGAGAAGAGTGACTGGTAACAATTATTTGTATCATGTCTTTACCTTTTTCTCTCTTTCACGTTTTCCCCAATGATGGAAATATTTTTTAATTACTCTTGACTTTAACACAGAAACACTTTTTTCGCCAAAGCCATAGGTAATCCCCCTTTTGTAATGAGAAATAAGTCTATGCCTCTCTGATTTGTAGGGCCATTTCTGTAAGAGAATCTAGTTGTTTTAATTTAGAAAAGAAAATTTTAACACATCTAGGTCCTGATCAACCTGATTACTTAGTATTTTAAAGTTTATACTAAAGGTTGATTTGTCTGGAGATGTTGGGCTGGCTATCTACGCTGCAGCCTGGAGTGAGGTTTGGTTAGGCACAGCTCTTGTTTTACATTGTAGTCTAGGGTCCATATTAAGATGTCTTTTTCTTTTTTCCCATTATGTAGGTATACTTGGGACAGAATGTGTACTAAGATGTACAAAAGGAGTCTCTCCACTTGGAAAGCCTCAAAAAAGGCACAATTAGTCAAACTATTAGTACATGCCCATCAAGTCATCTCAGGGGTCCAGTAATATTGCTATTGTCCAGATGAGTTAAACATCAAGGTAGAATAGCAGGCAATAGACAAAGGGAAGTGCTCAGTTTAAGATTCTGAATACTAAACAAATTTATTTATTTATTTATTTATTTATTTATTTATTTATTTATTTATTTATTTATTTATTCAGAGCTGAGGACTGAACCCAGGGCCTTGCACTTACTATGGCTCAGCCGTTAAAGGCTAGGCTCACAACCAAAAATATAAATGAATTTTAGTTACTGGTAAGACCTTTAACATTACTTTGGGCTACCTCTAGTCACAATTAGTCTTATTAGTCAATTAGTTAGCAGTCTGGTTAGTTCTCAACTCTGTATAGTAAGAGGGTTGGGGGCACTCTAAGCATAATCAGCAATCTTGGCTGATTTCTGTCTGGGACTGATTAAATAAGAAGTGATCTTTGTCAAGAGTAGAAATAGTGCATGCTCAACTATGTTCATAGCAGCATTATTCATAATAGCCAGAACCTGGAAAAAAATCTAGATGCCCCTCAACTGAAGAATGGATAAAGGAAATGTGGTACACATATACAATGGAGTACTACTCAGTAGAGAAAAACAATGACAGCATGAAATTTGCAGGCAAATGGATGGAACCAGAAAATATCATCATGAGTGAGGCAACCCAGACACAGAAGGACAAGCATGGTATATACTCACTCATAAGTGGATACTAGAGGTAAAACAAAGGATAACCAGACTACAACCTGCAGCTCCACAGGAGCTAGCTAACAAGGAGAACCCAAAGAGGGATACATGGATTGCCCTGGGAAGGGGAAATAGATGAGATCTCCATGAGTAAACTTGGGATGAGGGGTGAGCACTGGAGGGTAGGGCATGGGAGATGAGAACATAAGGGAACAGGATGGTCGAGCTGGAACAGGGATGGTGTGGGAGAGCAATGAAAGAGATACCATGATAGATGGAGACATCATGGGGATAGAGAGAAACTAGGTGCTAGGGAAGTTCCCAGAAATCCCCAGGGATGACCCCAGGTTAGACTACTAGAAATAGTGGAGAGGGTGCCTGAACTGAAATGGCTTACCCTAGTGATCAGATCGGTGAATACCTAACTGTCATTATAGAGCCTTTCTTCAGTAACTGGTGGAAGCAGATGCAGAGATCCACAGCCAAGCACCAGGCCAAGCTCCAGGAGTCCAGTCATAGAAAGAGAAGAGGGATTCTATGAGCAAGAACAACAAGATCATGATGGGGAAACCTGCAGAGATGACCAAACCAAACTAGTAGGAACTCATGAACTTTAGACCAACAGCTGTGAAGCCTCCATGGTACTGGAGTAAGCCCTCTGCATAAGCAAGACAGTTATGTAGCTTGATCTGCTTAAACAGCCTCTGGCAATAGGATCAGAATTCGTCCCTGGTGCATGAGCAGGCTTTTTGGAGCCCACTACATATGATGGGACACCACACATAGCCTTGAGGCAGGGGGAAGGGCTTGGACTTGCCCCTACTAAATGAACCTTCCCATGGGAGGCCTTACATTCTTGTAGGAGAGAATAGGGGTGGGTTGTGCTAAGTGCTTTGAAGGCAAAAGTGTGTCCAGGTCTTAGTAAGAGATCTTTGTTAGGACCCAAAGGTCTTAGGACCTCTGGGAGCAGTTATTTCTCTGTATATTAAATCTGTCCCTAGTATCCATTCCTGTGGCATACAGTCTGATTCCACAGGTATTTCCTGTTTCCCAAAGACCAAAATCATTTTCAAGGAGTTTTCTAGGAAGCCTGTTTCACAACCTGAAATTTTGTAATAGAAACTCCTTTGTCTTTCACAATTAGAGGGCCCAGCTATAGGGCATGCATAGAACTGCAAACTCTGTGTTTTTATCTCACAAATAAATTCCCAATCTTTTCTTTCTTCAGCATAACCAGACATTTAAAGTGAGCATCAGTGAACAATGGTCATGATGGAATATGGGTTGTTGGTCTATAGTCATGCTAGTTATCATCTTTCCATGTCTGTCTTCCTCAGTTTCCAGGCTAAGAACTTAGGCTGATGGGAATTGGATCATGACAATACACTTACATGTATAGGGAAAACACAAGACTCTGGAGGAGGTAAAGGGGTGGGAAGTGGAAAGGCCTGGGGACTGATGAAATCTTAATTTTAATGAGTCCATAGTATGTAGAGAGTCCATTTGGCAAGATTTTTGGTGGCTTCCACTCTTTTGATCTAGGTATGCTGGATCTAGGGCATAATGCCAGCTACCTTCATGGTAATAGGAGTGGAAAGATACACTATTTAGGGTCTTTTCAATCTGGTTTCAGCACCCCCGTGGATATCCACTTGACCCAGACAGTATTACCTGGCTCAAATGAGGCACTACTGGTAGTGGAATCAGAAAGATTGGCTGGGTCTTTCAGATAGATCTATGAATAGTTATTGGTGAAATTATTAAGGCCACTCCATGTAGTTAAAAGGGAGGTTTATTTTGTGGGGTAACTTACAAGTGAAGAGATAGATTACAGGGTCTGGGAAAGGTGTAGCACAGTCCGGCAGTGTTCTCTGGAGAACTCTGCTCGGTCTACCTCTAGCGTCCAGTGTCCAGGAACCAAGAGAGCTCCCCCATCCAGATCTCAGGTCTTCAGGGGTCCTCTCTCGGCTCCGCCTTGTAGGCATGACAGTTACAGAAGCCTCAATGGGGGTTGGAACTTACAGATCAAGGCTGGAATGGCTACCCTACAAATAGTCTTTTTTGAGGACTGGAGAACTTGTATTGACTTGGGAATGGAATGGTTAGAGAGTTATGTCAACTGCTGAACTCTGATCTGGGGAAGTAGTAGGGAAGTTTTTTTCAAATATAATCTCATATTTGGTAAATCCCTCCCTATATGTAGTGCAGCAGACCTGAAATAAAGCAAAGGAAAATATCTATTCCCCCTTCACTGGATTCTAGTGAGAGTTAAATTCATTTTTTAACAGCATGTTTACTTTTTTATACCTGCCCAGAATTATGAGGTCTATATCTATAATGAAGGTTTTAATTTATGTTTGAAGCTTAAACTAGTAATTGGGAGACTTTGGCTATGAAGGTCAGGGCATTGATTGACCCTATTGTTAGGGGAAGGCCAAATCAGGGGACCAGTTACTAGAGGAGCTTTTAAACTACTGTTTGAACAGTTCTGGTTGGGGAAAATTTCTACTCACTTGGAAAAGGTATCTATAAAATGTGCCAAGTACTCATATCCTCCTCTGGTAGGTGAGTTCTTGGTAAAATCAGTTTCCCAGAGTTTTCTCAGGTGTCTCCTCTCCTCTCATTCAGACTCCTGTCTAAGTAAGGACTTTCTGTTATGCATTTACTTGAGCACAAACCTAGTATTTGGCTGAAACATCCCATCTCATGCCAAGCTGTCTATTCTAAGAAGAACATACCTTGAACTGAGCAACTCAGAAAATTTTGTGCACACCAGCAGAGCAACCTGTTGAAGGTCAGTTACCAGAGAGATCATTCTCCTCAATTGTTTCAGAGAGAATGATCTTTCCCTCTGGTTTCTATCAACCTGTGTGTTCAAGCTGTCCAATTACACTTGCATCTCTTGTTCCTCTTGGTTGTACCATGGAGTCTCTGATAGAACCAGGTCAAGGTATGTCACCATAGTTTCTATAGAGGGCACTGGTATTATGGCCATTTGCCAGGCAACCAGCTCAGCAATCTGGTTAACTCTTGCTTCAGGGGAGTCATCATTCTTAATGTACTCAACAGTAGAGGACAGCAAATAATAGGTGATGTCAAATAGTCCCTCAGAGGGCCAAGTTTTTCTCTTTGTTTTTAATGTCCTTTCCCCAAATGGTCAGAATCCCCCTTTCCCTATAGTTCATACTGGGACATATACGGTAATAAAAACATAGCAACTGCCTGTGTATATATTGGTATATTTTCTGTTTTCCTGTCTGAGTCAGATCAATTAATTCTGCACTCTGGGCAGTACCTGGCTTGAGATAGTATGAGTATAAGATCCTGAATTAGAATTAATTTTTGGTTGATTTGTTTGTTGTTAATTTAACAATCAGTAGCTGACACAGCTCTTAGACAGCTAGGCCATCCTATGACTACAGTGTACAGTCATTTGGACATGTATGTCACAAGGCATTTCCATGGCCCCAAAGTTTGCATTAAATCACTCTTTGCAATGTCTTTTGTTTAATGGACAAACAGATGAAAAGGTTTTGAGACACCTGGAAGTACTAGAGCTGGACCCCAAGTCAGAGCTGTTTTTAAAGCCTCAAATACCTTCTGTTTGTCTCAGTCTATGTTATGGGATCTGTGTCCCACTTTGTGCTATGAGGCTTAGGCCCACATGCCAGATGAATGGGCTAAGCCTCAATGCTAGTGTATAGAGACCTTGCAATTTCCACAGACTTTTGTATCGTGAGGCAGAAATATCCAGCTGCACCTAAGAACTCTTGAACTTGTCTCTTAGTCTTTGGAATTGTTATCTGAATGATGGCATCAATCCTACTCTGAGGCAGACTTTTCTTTGCCTCCCTTCAGCTGGTAGCTTCTGATGTATAAAGCTGAGCTTTCTTAGCCAACATTCTAAAGCTCAAATTCTGTAACTCTTATAGCAGTTCCTTGGTGACCCTCTTATAATTTACTGTAATTTTAGAGGTGAGGAGGTTGCAATTTACATACTATAAGACTGTGATCCTGGGAAACCACTGAGGGAAGGGCAGGAGGTCAACATTTAGTGTATCATCAAACAACTTTGGAGAATTTTTAATTCCTTGTGGCAGCCTGGTCTAGTAAGTTGTGCACTGTAATTTCCCTCTTGGTCTGCCCACTTAAAAGCAAAGATGGGTGGAATCACCCCTGCTAATAGGAGGCTGAACAATGCATCTTTCTAGTCCAAGAAAGTGTTCATGTGTTTCTCTGGAAGAATCAGACTCATGAGAATTAGAGGTCCCAAGCAGGACAGGTGTGATCCCTTGTGAAAGGCAGGGCACCGGGATGCCTGTTTCTCTAATGCTTGTAACATGGACTTCAATTTTCCTTTTTAGTTCCGGCACTATTGGCTATTGTTTAATCCAGATGGAGGTAGATGAACTTATTATTTGAACAATTATAGTGTTGATCATGGTGTTTGGCCAGTCCCAAGGGTGGTTGTTTTATGTTCACACCCCTGGGAATCTCTGTTGTCAATAAGAGATAGTCTAACTCTATCTTATAATTGGGGGCAGGACTTTAGATAGAAGATAATCTTTTGACAGAGGGCAAAACACCAGTGTTTTTCTGGGTATCTGTAAATCTAAATGAATCTCATCATCTGAGAAGGCGACAGTGGATTTCAGTTTATGCAAAAGCTCTTATCTATCAATATCTTGGATTTTAGTTGTTAAACATCTTTGAAGCTATCTCCAGTAAGTGTGACCTATTTATTCCTTTAAACATCTGTAACTCTTTTAACTTATTTTTTCTAATCTCTGGAGCTTACTGGGTGACATTGGAAATCTTTTTAGCAACTAACTTTAATCCTAAAAGAGACCCAGGAAAAAATGTTTAAAGTTCTCCTTGGTCAGTGTTAGATGGAAGGGAAAACCCATTATATCCAGCCTGCACTGACAGTAATTCTTCCCTCCTGCCCAGCCTAGAGGCAGTTTTTCTACTTTTTTCGGAGAATAGTGGGTTTTCAGTTTTCTAATTATAGATGTCATTGGTTGAAAAGAAAACATAAATCATAAAAGAGGAAGGAGTGGAACTTCCTCTTTACCCTTTACACATCTGTACAGGAAGCCCTCTGTGCTGACTCACAAAGGCCTTGTCCTGGCCCCAGGAGATAACTTGACCCACCACCACCAACATTGCTCTGACATAAGTTATGACTGATTTGTTCAGTACTTCTCATGAGAGCTATCCACACCATTACATCCTGATCCATTTTTTTCCAAATTTTTTTTGGGAAGATGAAGAACTTGCTGCATCACACAGATGTGGTTCCTGCAATATCACAGACAAAGGGAAGATCCTTGGTTTGATGGTAGAAGGAACGCCTGAGAGAATTTGGGAATTAGAAATAGATGCTCTTGCTGAGCTACAGTTATTTCTCATTTGTGTGAGACTGAGAAGCAGTCCCTCATCCAAACCTAGGTGGTCACTGAGTCCTCTCAGAACAGGTCAGGGAGTGTTCAGATTATGACGAGGGTCTCTTTTTGGGAAATGCTGTTGCCCCAGAAGTCACATTCCTTTAGGGAGAAGAGTCCAGTGCTGTGGATACCAATCTCCATGGTTTGTCCTGAGCTCACTTGGATTCCATGCTCAATGCATACCTGGAAGTAGGGAGGAACTATGCACCTGTTGATTTCAGTACCCTAGGATCTGTCTAGTCCATCTTTTGTGAAAGTCACCTTGCTTCGACTCTGCATTTTCTGTTTAAGTTTGTATATTGTTACTTTTCGAAAAGTTTGCAAAAAATACATTCTTGAGAAATTTCTTTAAGGATACATAGATATTTTCTCTAAAATTGCTATAAATCTACTGCTGACTTGAAAATACTGGATCATATATATATATATATATATATATGTTATAGGTGGCAATTCTGTTTTGAAGTGGTGGCTTTTTATCCCATATTTAAAAAAAATGTATGTATATGGGTGTTTTGACTGCATGTGTGTCTGTGTGATGCATACATGCAGTTTTAAAAGAGGCCAGATGTAAGCATCAGACATCCTGGAACTGGAGTTAGAGACAGTTGTGAATTGCTTTATGGATGCTGGAAATTGAACCCAGGTCCTCTGGAAAAGCAACTAGTGCTCTTAACTACTGAGCCATGTCTCCATAAACTTTTTACCCAATATTTTATATCCACGGTTACTAATGTATCCTAAAATATTACTTTTTTAAAAAAGCATGTTCATTAATGGAAACATTTATGAATTTTTAAAGATTTCAAAATAATTTGTAAGGGTCATCTTTGAGCCCTTGACATTTTCAAAGTTAGTATACAGAAGATAGTTCATTGTTTGGACAAATATTATTTTGTATTTATTTAGAGGTCTCTCCTTTCCAGTGTCTTTTCAGTCGGAGTTTCTTCTTGAATGTTAAAAAGCATATCAATTACAGAAGATGGTAACACAGTTTTCTAAAAGCAAACTTGACTTGGCATATTCATTGTAAATAGTGATTGGTTTCATAAGGATGTTTTCAAACAAGTAGAACATTTACTCTACCATTCTCACTGTTTCTCCTTCTCTCTCCCAGACAGTTTAATTCCTACTTTAGTATAAGTTACATATACTATATACTTCAGTATAAATTATATATACTACATATAGTATATATTTAACATATATAGTATATTACATACACATACTATACACACACATATATATGTAAATGTGTATTACTTTATTAATACAAATAAAATTTAGGCATGAAAAATTAGAGAACCATTTCAAGTGTCTTGCTTCTGATGTATTTGACTTAATGGCTTCTGTTTTCATGAAAATAATTCTTTTACATGCCATTATTCCTTGCTTCAAACATGCATGTCAATAATTACATATATTTTACATGAGTAGATACATATACATCTATAATACATAAATGTAATTATACAAATATGCTTACATATTTTTATATTTACAAAATTTCATCCCTACTAAAATTGTCCAGTTACTATTTTTCTGAGATTTCTTTTGAGCTGGTCTGCTGGAGTACATCACCACACGTTAAAAAACATGCACATGTTTGTGTAGCCATATTTACTTGGGTTTCATTGTAGGTTTTTCTAACTATGTGGTGATTAATGAGATGATGAATGAATGAAGGACCATGAGAACTAGCTATGGTACAGAAGAGATAGCCCCAGATTGCCAATGAGGATCAGCTAATCTCCTTGATATTGGGTCCTCAGCTAATGCTTCCATGAAGACCAATCCTCCAGTGGAATTAGTGCCTATGCTCCTGTGCTACAGACGGAGCAGAAAGTGTAAGATGTCTTCATTAATTCTGACTATAACTAGGAGGTAATTTCCTTCATCAATCTTTAGCTCTTAGAGGTGAGAAAAACTTTATGCTTAAGTGTCTCACACTCAAGTAGGGAATCAAACAGCTTGATGTGTCTGAAGAATCCAAGACTAAGAAATTATGGCACAGCAGGGAAATAGCTTCTCCTGGATCCTTGTGAATTCATGTGGTTAGATTAATGTGCATTTGTAAGAGATGAGAAACACAGGAAACATGATAGTTGAACTCAGAGAAGACACACAAGTCTCATAAGTACTTCATTTATTGTTCTCCTCTTCTGTTCTTAGGATCATCTGAGCATATCAGTGCATCACAGAGCATGTTCAAACAGAAGGAAGGTGAATAAGGAAAAATCTCAGTTATGGGACGGACCCAAAGGGTTGACATCTAATCATCTTCAGGTGAATTTGTTCTTCCATACCTCATTTTGACCACAACCACAGCCTCAGAGAGCCAGTATATCACAGCAGAGAACCTTATCAGGATGAGGATGGATGGCAAGGTCCTTGTGTTACATGGGATTCTGCTATTTGAGACTTGTCACAGCCAGTGATAACTCCAACATGCAACCGGAAGGTGAACTGGACAGACAGCAATGCATCTTTTGTAGTAGAACTAGACAGACAGCAATGCATATTGAAAAATATGAGGATTCAAGGTGATATTGTAAGAAAATAGAGTGCATATATTGGGGATCTGCTCTCAAAGACCATTCCAATAGACAACACGATTTGAGTGCAAGGAAAAGGTCTGTGTGTTAAGGTGAAGAGTTTTCCCCTATTGAAAGTTATATGCTTACATCTATTTGTGAACTTTTGCTTACCAATACCTCATTTCTTCTCACTTCATGAGATGAGGAACATCCTTCACCATCAACAATAGTTAGGTCCTTATCTTTGTTTATCCTCTGCTGCTTTCTCCCACTTTCATCTAAACTTTTCCAGTATTTTAAATTACCACATTCCCATCTGAATTATGATATTCCACTTTTTTCCTGCTGAGAACATTATTAACTCAATAACAATAATTGTAATCATAAACAAGAATCCAGAATGAGGCCCCCACCTTCCCCCTCCAGTGGGCTTGCACAGGGCTGGCTTTGGCAGAAGACAGAGCAGCAGAAGGCCACCCCTGCCTTCTGACTCCCACTTCTCAAAGGGGTGCATGGGGCCATTGGGCACCATGACAATGAACAAATGAACAATGGGGAGGTGAGAAAGATGGAAGAGTGTAACAGTGTTTATACAGTGGAGAGAGGTGGAACTGGAAATGTCATGGTGGTAACAGGTGTGAAAGGTGGATGAGGTTGATGGTGGAACATGACATTGCCCAGTGTGGTCAGTGAAGGGGACTCTGCCTCAGCCTTGTGCTTATGCACACACAGACTCAGTCCCTGAACACACTGCCCAGCCTCAGGATTAGCTTCTTTGGGCAATGAGGGGGCCAAGATGGGGAAAAGCTTACTTTCTGGATTGGACCTCCTTGAAAGACCATCATGGTCTATGATGCCACTGAGGGTCATGTATGGGTTAGTGGTCCTGATCTATGCAGGGACTTTCTAGATGTCCATGGCCTGTATTACCACCTAATACCATGTGGACAACTGTAATCTGTGCCTTGGTCTGAGGCCATATTGATGTCCATGGTCTATGTTGCCTCCAGGGTTACATGGATATGAGTGGATGGTGCTGCAACCTGAGACCATGATGCTATCTAGATTTCTGCTGCCACTAAGGGCCATAGCTTGGTCCAGGGTCCTACTGTACCAGGGTCTGTGTTGATGTCTGTGGCCCATGTTGCTACCAGAGGCCATGTGGATAGCCATAGTCTGTGCTGCAGCCTGAAGCCATGTTGATATTTGTGGGCCAAGATGCTGCCAGAGGCCATACCAATCTGGGTGGCCTGCAGTGAAACCTGAGGCCATGGTGATATCTGGACCAGTCCTGTCACTGAGAGCCATGTCTGGATCCATGGTCCTAAAGAGGCCAGGGTCTGTGTTGATCTCCATAGCCATTGTTAATTTCTGAGTACCATGCAGATACCCATGCTCTAATCATCAGCCTGAATCCATGCTGATGTCTATGGGCAGTACTGCCATTGGAGGCCATATTGCTGTGAGTTGCCTATGATGCCACCTGAGGTCACGTTGATGTCTGTGGTCTGGGCTGCCTCTGATGGCCTTGTCTGGGTCCATGGTCCTACTGCAGCTGAGTGCCATGTTTGTGGTATGTGCAGTCACTAGAAACCATGAGGAAGCCCATGATCAGAGCTAAAGCTGAATGAAAAGTGCAAGGAAGCTACTTTGAGAGTGATATCAATGATTCCATATGTATAATTGAGAAAGAGGAATATAGAATGCTTCTGTGATGACCCCTATACCCCCAACACCCCACCCAAATTAGCAGCCTAAAAAGGAAGTCATTAATGAGAAATCTTAAAATTATGACAGGAATGTTGAGGTCTAGCTCTCCACAATTGATGGCTTCTGGTGGAGGTGCAGATTGAGAAGTACTCAATTTTCTTTAGGAGACAGGCAATTGGGAGTTTGACCATGCTCCAATGAGTGTAGGGACAACACAAATTGGACTTGTTTTTTTTTTATTATTTGGGAGGGGGAGGCCACAAGAGCAGGGGGACAGACTTGGAAAGACAGAGAGGTGAGTGTGATCACAGTGTAAAAGGCAAAATTCCCAAGAATCAATAAAAATATTAGTTTTTAAAAAAGGAAGTAACACAGATGAGTCTTTTCTGCTACAGACCTAGTTTTGGGTGCATTTGCCTCCATGTGAAAGTACATAATTTCATTGTGAGCAGTTACTTCACACACCTTAACCTCTGGGCTCCAGCCATAGTGTTGTCTGCTTACATTTGTCTTTTCTGTGATTTAATTTTCTGGTTTGCTTTTATTAATAAATCTACCATGAATGCTATCAAAAAATTTTAACATTGTTTAAAAAAAAAGAATCCAGAATGAAAAATAAGTAACCTAATTTGAATTATGCCATAAAGCTCTTCCTGGAAGCCTCAAATCTTTCATTTTAACATACACTCATTGTGTGATTTCTCTTAAAATGGAAAAGATTGTCATCAATACAGCAGTGTTCGAAAGAACTCACTGGTGGGACACTGGTGACACAGCTTTGAAATCATCTTTTAAAAAACAAAGTTCTGATGATATGTTTCCTATTACTTTCTACATTCCCTTTATCACTCTTTGGAAAACATTTATTTATTGGGGTAGTGGAGAGTACGTGTATGAGTGTACATATCCTATGGTATGCCTGTGGAAATCAGAGGTTTCAATTCTCTCTTCTATTATATGGATTCCTTGGAACCAGTCCCAGGTCATTAGGCTTGGCAGTAAGCTCTTTTATTCACAGCTCTTTACTCTTTTTTGGCTAAACAGTCTTAATGCCAAATTTATTTTTTTATTTTTTTATTTTTTTGGTTTTTGGTTTTTCGAGACAGGGTTTCTCTGTGTAGCTTTGCGCCTTTCCTGGAACTCACTTGGTAGCCCAGGCTGGCCTCGAACTCACAGAGATCTGCCTGGCTCTGCCTCCCGAGTGCTGGGATTAAAGGCGTGCGCCACCACCGCCCGGCTTTAATGTCAAATTTAATATCACATTTTTGAAATTAAAAAGTAATACATAAAGCCGGTGATAAATGAAGACATAGTGTCATGGACTTTCATTCTCACTTGTGGTCAGTAAGAGCTCCCACAGGGCTAACATGAGTTCAAAGGTAGAAAACTGGAAAAGGTCCTGGAATGTGAGTATCTGACCTCACACTGAGACAATCACAGCCCTCATCATTCCTCTCAAGAGTCTGCAGGTTGTCAAGGTAACAGAATCCTAGGACATACTTGTTCTTGTGGATTTCTAACATGTACCAACAAGAGTCTGGAGACCATAGACATGAAAGAATCCTTGATCATGATCTCTTAGCTTTTAATTCTAGCACCTGGAAGGCAGAAGTAGGCAGATGTCTATGAACTCAAAGCCAGGTTGGACTGCATAGAGAGTTCCAGGCCAGTCAAGGCTAAAAAATGAAACACTGTCACACAGAACAAGTAAACAATATCTCTAACCTTATATTGTGTGTCCAGCTTATTTATTTATTTGTTTGTTTATTATTCATTTATTGTGTGGGATTTTTTGGGTGTGTGTGGTGGATGCACATG
>CABHPH010152014.1:52500-59748 GCA_902168325.1 Peromyscus nudipes | reverse complement strand
TATGTGTATATTTAGATAAACACAAAATGATGTTTCCATATGGCTATTTTTATACATTCTTTTTCTTATTTATTCCTGCTCCCATGTTTCCCTTCTCTTAACCTCAATATCTACTTATCTTCTGTGTGGTTTGAATGAAAAAATCCCCAAAAGGCTCATGTATTTGGCTATATGGTTCCCAGTTAGTGGTTTGGTTTGGGGGAAATTATAGAACCTTTAAGAGGTGTAGCCTTACAGAAATAAGTATGTCACCAGGTGTCAGCTTTAGGGTTGGAGCTCCGCCCCACTTCCTGTTCTCTCTGTGTTTGCTGTGGGTGTTGAAATTTAATCAGCCATCATCCTGAGTCTGTTGCTTTGTTGTCCCTTCCATTATTGACTCCAGCCCTGTGGAACCATAAGCCAAAATGAAGTCTCTTCAAGTTGTTTCTGATCGTGCTATTTCATCACAGCAACAGAAAACTAAGTGATATATCCTATCATCTTATTCTTTTAATGCTTGTATATATTCTTTGAGAATTTCATCCACAATGTTAGATCACATTCTTTCTCCTCCACCAACTTCTCCCAGTTCCTCCCAACCAACATCACATCCTTTCTCTCTATTAAAAACAAAACAATATTAAAAAACAATTAAATATACATACACAAAACCAAAACAAAACAAAAAAACTAGGAAACAAAACAAAACAAAAATCGTGGACAACAAGTAGTTGTGTTGGACAACTACTCCTGAGCCTCAAATACAGTTTATATAGCCAATGGCATTCTATTAAAAAAATGATTTTTTTCAAGCACCTATCAATTGCAAATAGCTTCTTGGTTCAGAGTAGGACTTTGGGGTCAATTCTCATCTACTCTGCTGGGATTTTTTCTGGTTTGAATTGTGCTGATGTTGTGCATGCTCTCACAACCTCTTCGAGTTTATATGTGCATCTCCCCTCTTGTGTCTATAAGATGTTGCTTCCTTGAAGTCATCCACCACATCTGGCTTTTAAAATCTAACTGTCCTTTCTTCTGCATAGATCACTAAGCTTTGAGTGGAAGGATATAATAAAGATATCTTATTTAGTGCTGAGCTAATAATATATCCTAGTTATATATATATATATATATATATACACAGACTATATTGTATCTATTTATCTATATTTATATCTACTCATCTATATCTGTGTCTATATTTTTTAAATGAACTTTGCCTCTTATGGTGATAATACTTCTCTACAGTGCCATACACTATCTACCAAAACTCCAGTGCCAAACATAGAAAACCTTTCTGCAAATTGTTGGTCAGGAGTGTCTAAGAGACTCATAAAAGAGTATAGGCTATTTTTATTGTTCTTAACTCCAAGAACTTGAAGGTAAGACCATATTCACTCAAACACCACATATTTCAGCACAGGACTTGGAGAAATAAAGCTGCAATTGACCCAGAAACCCCATCTCTAAGGAATAGCTCCCATAATATTTGAAGGTTTTTTGCAAGTTTCTAAGTCCTACTTAACTTTAAAGCCTAAAGCAAGAATGGGAAGGTGTCCAAAGTGTGCAATAGTGGTATTTAGATTTTGGGGTAACCAACAGATCTCTAATTATACATGAGATCTGTTCAACATAATAGAATTCATGTCTGAAAATATACAGCTATCCAATTTCCTGTGGCTGATGAGGTCATGGACCTTAAAGTAGAACCTACTATGGCCATTTTCATAAATCAGTATAATTTCTAACTTCATTCTAATTGATGTTTCTACTCACAGTAAGTATAGTTCTTATGAGTCCTAGTTACCTTCTGTTGCCATAACAATGACAAACCAACCAACTCAGGAGGAAAGAGTATTTCACTTACAGGTGCTGATTACATTTCATCACTGAGGGGAGCCAAGGTAGGAACTCAAGCAAGTAAGGAACTTTAGAGGCAAGGTTTGAAGCATAGACCATGGAGAAATGCATCTTACTAGCTGGCTCTACCTGGCTTGTTCAGCTTGCTCTGTTATGCAACCCAAACTATCTCCCTGGGTGGCACCATCCCCTGTGAGATGGGTCCTTCCATATTAATCATTAATGAAGAAAATAAGCAACAAAACTGACTGCAGGTATATCTGATGGAGGCATTTTCTCAATTGACATTCTCTTTTTCCAGATAACTCTAGCCTGTGTCCATTTGACAAAAACTAACCAGCATATCAATCCTCGTCAAAGAAGCTCCATTCTGAAGTAGAGAGTATCTCATGAATCAGTCCACAACTGTTAAAAATACAGAGAACAGCCGGGTGGTGGTGTCACATGCCTTTAATCCCAGCACTCGGGAGGCAGAGCCAGGAGGATCTCTGTGAATTTGAGGCCAGTCGGTTCTACAGAAGGAGATCCAGGACAGGCACCAAAACTACACAGAGAAACCATATCTTGAAACCCCCGTCCCCCGCAAAAAAAAAATACAGAGAAAAATCTACCATCCCAACTGATGCATCTTCAAAAAAACTCTACATACGAGCTGCAGGGAATATTGTAGAAAAGGGGATAGAAAAATTAGAGGAGACTATTGCCAGATTGTGTCTTCTATACATGATAGAGAAGGTACACCCATGAAATCCTAACAATATGGTCACCTAAATAAGACCATCACAATGACAAAAGGTGACATGCTACTATGTATTCAGGAAATCTCACAAGATCCTATCCCTAGATGAAGGGAAATTAATAGCTTCTGAGAGACGGAGAATCAATCATCTCAAGGGAAGAGCTCATAAACAGATTATCTGGTCCCAATTGGTCCACTTTAAATACATAATCATTAAAAATAATACTAAATAGACTCTGAAACTTGTATTTAAGTACACATATGTACACACATATGTATGTAACTAATAATTAAAGCAGAAAAGAAGAACTCATGAATATTATAGGGAATGGGAGCAACAGAGAAATTGATAGGGGCATAGGGAGAGGTGAGAATGATGTTAATGCAGTACTTATGCATGAAAATATCAATAAATAGTTTTTTTTCCAATTCCAACCTTAATAAAAGAAAACAAAGAAAATGAATAGGACACTTTTTGTTACTATCTGAAAAAGTTTAATGGACTTAGCTGTAGTATAAAATTAATATTACAGTAAATTATTATTGAGTTACTAAGCATCTTAGCTTGTATAGCCAGGACACAGCCATTTTCTTGATGTTAAGAAAAAAGAAAAACTTCTTGATGTTAGCAGTTGTGTGCATCTAGCTAATACCTTATAAACACATTCACCCAAAACAACAGGCCAAAAATACATGAATCTTTCCACATATGTTTGGTTTTAACCATTTGTGGGATTAAATATTCAAAGTGCATTTTCTGACATTTTTCCTTTTCTATTATAGTAAATTCTTGTGTTTCCTTCCTGTCTTAGTTATTCATGCTGCTATACAAATATAAACAGGAATCTTGGGGAGGGGCAGTCACGTAGTTCATCAAGTTCTAGTCATTTTCCTTGGGGCAAGTAGCATAAATTCTCAGTGTTTAAGTAACCAAGATGTATAATGAAATGTAGCACAGTTAACTTACAAATTTCCTTGTCTTCTGGGTTATGGGTTCAAGGTTCCAGTTGTGGATAGAGATAATTTTTAAGGGAACTTTGTGTGTGTGTGTGTGTGTGTGTGTGTGTGTGTGTGTGTGTACTTGCATGTGCATGCTTGCAAATTTTCTGTATGCATGTAAGATATCACTAAACAGGAAGTTTATATTTTAAAAATAATCCATATAGAAGCAACAGTAATAATCATGTTTTTGATTCTTGAATACCTGAAAATACTGGACTCTGTACACCACATGTATACAGTCTTCTATACATCTCATGTATACCGTACATGTCTATAGGCTGTCTCTAAGCACCTGCATACTTTATGAGGCTTCACAATTCTATTCTATGTATATAAAAGAAACATTATATGCTGAAGTTGAGCCTGAAAGTTACCAATTATTTGTAACAGGCTTTTTCTTTTGAGTCACCAACCAGCTCCAAATCATGACATGAAGATGTCTTATTAGTTATGAATTCTCAGCCTTAGCTTAGCTCTTTTCTTGCTAGCTCTTACAACTTAACCAGTTTCTCTTCATCTACGTTTTATCTTGGGGCTTTTAACCTTTTTTTTTTTCTCTGTCTTACTTTCACTGCTTTTCCTATCTGGCAGCGGCTGCCAGGCTTCTGGCCCTGGGCTTCTCCCTCCCTTTCTCCCTTGTTCTCTCCTCTTGTTCCTCTCTCTCCAGAGCCTAGATTTCTCCTCTTTATTCTCTCTGCCTGCTAGCCCTGCCTATCCATCTCCTGTTAGCTGTTGGCCATTCAGCTCTTTATTAGACCAATCAGGTGCCTTAGGCAGACAAGGTGAAACAAATGCAACACATCTTTACGTAATTAAACAAACACAGCATAAACAAATGTAACACATTTTTTTACACAGTTGTAGTAATATTCCATTGCATAAACAAATGTAACGTATCTTTGAGTAGTTAAATATTCCACAATTATTAGTATCATGTGGCAGGGTTGTTACAGACTCTGGAATATCTCGAAAGTAGCCACTGTTTCTTTGCAGCTCTCCTTGACCTGTCTCTGTGCACATGCAGCACTTGTGTACTTCATTTTATGTATTTTATTTTAAAATGTAAAATGTCATTAGCTTGTCACTTCTAAACTCAGTTAGATTCTGTTCACTTACTATCCTGATGTGTTCCTCCCCAACACCAAATAACAGGCTTCACATTCTATTTCTAAACTGAGTAGCCATAAAACTCTTCCTTTGGCTTTCCAGTAAAGAAAATAAAAGGTTACACCCATTTATGTGTTGTTTATCAATTCCTCCAATGTTTATGAATTACATTTTTATCTTTAGTTTTGTTAAACATCACCCTTAATTTGTTGATTAATGTTTCGATATATCTAACTCTATACATAAGGGAATGTAAATTTTATTTCTTTTTCTGTCAATTCTATTTATCTTATATAGTAATATTATACCGTATTGTATATTATGTAACATAAGCAATATATTAACAAGTGACTTTTATTCAAATTGTATATAATTGTATATAGTTTATTATATATTACATATGTTTTGTAACATAGAAATACTTTGTATGTAGATTAACTCGGATAATTGTTAGAAAACAATATTTTTTTTTCTTGAGCTGAAGATCAAACCCAGGGCCTTGCGCTTGCTAGGCAAGGCTCTACCGTTGAGCTAAATCCCCAGCCCTAGAAAACAATATTTGAAATATTAATTTGAGAACTTTCTGAACACAAAGAAAGCCTGTGGCAATGGATTCTGTAAAACAGTCAGTGCATATTTTTAACCAATTGTACTTTCCTAATAACCAAAGATGAGTACTTGTCTTACATTCAGTAATCCCCCATGCTTCAAGGCTATGACCCTCTTGGGCAGCTAGAGTTTGTAACTGAAATGAAAACAGGGGTGTATGTGCTAGATTTCACAGAATATGTGGTGGAATTTGATCGCACTCGTTTCTAAGAGAGAAAGTATTTCTGAAGAAGATGAACTCTACATTGCATCTTTTTTTTTATTTTTCCATAAGAGAAATATTTTCTTTTTTAAGAAAAACTTTATTAACTGTTTTAAAAAAAATAGTGATATGTTTAAAAGAAAGAATTGATGTGGTTTATATTTCTAGGTCTTTATACTAGTAGAAAGAAATGTTCTTCATTTCACTTCTTCCATCCTTAACCACTGCATTTAATCTGACTCATACCAGTTCACAGTGCTTACTCTTTGGCATTTCTTTCTCTCAACTCTGGTGCCTTAAAATTTCCCCTGGGAGAAGAACCACTCCAAGGAAATCAATACTACAACATAGTCAGCACTTTTGCTTTTGTGTTCTTCAAGGGAAATACTTTTGTCAGCATGCCACATGTCCCTGTCTTCAGATGCATTTTAGCCTATTATAAATGTTGACATAGCCATCACCAGTTCTTAGTAAGTTATAACGAAATCTCAATTAAAACATCTGGACCATCCATTGAAATTAGACAGAAGAAGCTCCTGGGTGTTCTTATTTTTACAGTCCTTGCTTTTAGAGTTCCTGGAACTTTTCATCTATTAATAAATACCCTTACCTTGAATGTAACTTGGACAAATCATCATTGGCATATCTGTCAATTTCCAGTAATTGAACAGACAGTCTATAGTTCCACAAACTCTAGATTTGTTGTGGTATAGTAGTCTAATTGTATTAATGCTGTTCATTTATATTGCCATCTTCTTGTTGTGATATCTTTTTGGCGTCTGGGAAAAATGTGAGTCAATTATTTAACTCATGAAGTCTATACCCGTGAATAGCTGCTTCATTGAACACATTCACAAAGTAAATGATTTTAAAGCTCTAAAAGATATAGATTTATGAAATTTTGATCCAAACACAGTAGATATATAGATAATACAACTTGGTCAACATGGGCAGCTACCATTTTATAACACCTTTTTATAATCAATAAAGTGAGGAATTAATCTTAAATACTACTTTGTATGAATTATAGCTTAAAATTTTCTTGCTTTGGATTCAAATATAGTAACAATTACAATAATAATATATGTATTAAAGTAATATGAAACATTAGTATATAAAATTTTAATATATTTCTCTATGACTTAAAATTATGAGAAAAATCTTGGGTTTATGGTAAAATTTACATTTGTAAAAGCTTGAACTGACATATATTTGAAATTCTTCTGAAATCATTCTTTAATATTTGGCAAATTTTTAATAATTTTAAATAATTTACCATCTAACAGATGCCAAAATGATTAATAAAAGTTGAAATAAGCTAGTAATTTCATTAAGTTAAGTGAAATGGGAAGTAGGTGGCACAAAAGGTGAAATGTGAAAGCCTCTTTCATGTTCTCATTTAACTCATAAATAATGCAATTAGAGCTTTGTCCTCAGTGTTTATTGAGACCATGCTCTCTCATTGAGAACTTCCCGACTCTGCTCTCCCCGTGCTCAAATGTTCAATTTCACTAATACCACTTTGGCATGAGCAATAAAGTACAATATTTTAGAGAATCCAAGCTCTAAGGAGGGACTGTGAAACAGTTGGTGTGTTTCTTAAAGTAGTTCCCTCCAAATTAATTTAAATTGGCTCTGGAATGAGCCCTGAAAATTTGCTTAAGGACCATAAGAGAAAGGTAATTATAAACAGCAGAGCAGCCGACTTCGGGGAGCTGTCTGGTGGGGTGCTTGGTGTGCATCCAAGTTT
>CABHPH010152014.1:0-50000 GCA_902168325.1 Peromyscus nudipes | reverse complement strand
CAAATAAAATATTATCATACATACATTATATATATATGTATATATATATAAAACTGCTCAGCTTTCTTCTCAAACTTTATACAAATACTATCTTTCACATGCAACATAAGGTGCATGATAAATGACTTATCTTGACTTCTCATAGTGATGATACATGAAAAGATCTTGTGATTTATGTGTTTGGGAATTTTAAGACAATTATTACTTAGAACACTCTCTGACCACTCCATAAAAATACACAGTGCCATAAAATAGCTGCCTACAAAGGATGTGATCCTGAACTCCTCAAGATGAAAAGTGAAAGTAGTTACAATAATCATAATTTTCAATTTTATGTAGTTAAGTGGTTTTACACAAAAAAATTAGCCTTCCAAATGACATAGCTATAATGTGTTAATGGTAGCATAACGTGTTATTACATTATACAACATAATTTCATGGATATTATATATGGCGTTTTAGAAACTCATGTACTTACAGTTATTAGAAAATACTCAATTTTTAAACCTTTATTCTTCTTAACCCTATTACTTAATGTAATCCTAGAGGAGCTACTTTGCCTTTGATAAAAGGTCTCTGTATGGATTATATAACTTATTTTTTTGACAATTTAACTTACTGCTTCCCAATTTCTTCATTATTATGTTTTTACCTTTTTTTTCCTGAATATTTAGGTTATTATCTTAAAGGGATCCAAAAGTCAAAAAGTAATTATCATCTCAAAACCTAGTTTATAATGAAAAGAATTTGCTTTTAAATGTTGGTTATCCATTCAAGAAATGTTAATAAATACGGATACATTTGGATATTTCTTTAATCCTCTGTAGCTTGAAATATATATAATGTTTTCCCCATTTGTTGAAATCCTATTATTTCTCAAATATTTAATATATGAATGTTGTACTTGCCAAGTACGTGGGTTTTGAGTAACTGTTCACACAATGTTTAGGAGTACAGACATTAGCTTAAAGGGGACATGCATTCAAGTTACAAAATTCAAATTCCTGGAAAGGAAGAAGCATTCATTTATAATAAACTAAAGTTTTTAACCACCAGTAAAATAACTTTACTCACTTCAAACTAATTTACTTTTTTGGATTCACTGAAATAATATAGCTAAATTAAGTAGTATATTACAGCTATTCAAAACCTGGGAAGATTTATTATTCTTCTAGTTAATGATTCAGTGTACCAGTTGGTCATTTCATAAATGAAAAAAAAAATAGGTCAGTAAGTGTATGAACTATGAGCTGAGACTGTTACATGCTCAGATCAGCTCAGACCCTCTTCTTGGAGAAATGTCATCTAGCAATAATGGCATA
Organism: Peromyscus nudipes; assembly: GCA_902168325.1. Classification (NCBI taxonomy): domain Eukaryota; kingdom Metazoa; phylum Chordata; class Mammalia; order Rodentia; family Cricetidae; genus Peromyscus; species Peromyscus nudipes. The sequence goes on along the minus strand of CABHPH010152014.1, from coordinate 48,678 downwards.
ATAAAACCTAGCAAAGTAAGCACAGGGACAAATAGCCAAATGAATGGAAACACATGAACTATGAACCAATGGCTGATGGGCCCCCAACTGGATCAGGCCCTCTGAATGGGTGAGACAGTTGATTGGCTTGAACTGTTTGGGAGGCATCCAGGCAGTGGGACCAGGTCCTGTGCTCAGTGCATGAGTTGGCTGTTTGAAACCTGGGGCTTATGCAGGGTCCCTTGGCTCGGCCTGGGAGGAGGGAACTGGCCCTGCCTGGACTGAGTCTACCAGGTTGATCTCAGTCCTTGGGGGAGGCTTTGCCCTGGACGAGGTAGGAATGGGGGGTGGGCTGGGGGGGAGGGGATGGGGGCGGGAGGGGGGAGAACAAGGGAATCCGTGGCTGATATGTAGAACTGAATGGTATTGTAAAATAAAATAAAATAAAAATAAAAAAAATAAAACCTAGCAAAAAATTATCTAGTGCACAAGTTTCAATCTCAAAGTATCTCCAAAGGCCCGTTTATTAAGGGCTTGGTTCCAGAATGGTAATACTGGGCACTGATGGAAGCTTTGACAGATGGGGTCCTGTGAGAAGCAGGGAGGGTTTAGGGGTGTGCTCTGTGGCTGCTGTGAAGCCTCCTCCTATTCTTCACTCTTTTTGGTTTGCAGCCATGAGCTGAGAGCATTGTTGTTCTACCATGAGAGCCAACCACCGGGTTCACTACAGGCCCCAAGCAAGTCTTCTATCCCAAGGTGTGAGCACAGATTGTCTTTTGTCTTTATAAATTAAGTATTGCAAGTATTTTATTATAGAAATGTGAAATGGAAACATATATACCAGTGACCTGAATCTAAGTCAATGCACAAATTACTGCAAATAATAGAGAAGCAAATAGAACATATTGAAATGGGGACATAAATGAATTGTTGAAGAGAATGGAGAAATACTTTAATGTCTGAATTTAGACTAGTAAAGACTGAATAATGAGGCATCGTTAGGAAAGATTTCAAAGCTAGAGGAAACAATGGTCAAGTTCCTCAAAAGCCCTAAAGTTATCAAATGTTTCAAAGTTAAAATTTCTGTTACTCTGCAATTGAGAGATGCCAGATTCAGGCAACAGTGAAAACAGAGAAACATAGGACAATCTGATGTTTGGCACCTTGTGTGCACAATTGTTTTCCAGAAAATTAGGGAATGGCCAATGATCTTCTATATGGCACAAATCATTTCAAAAATATATTGTTGCCTTATGTATGCTGAAAATGTGTTTGTAAAATTGTGGTAGAATTTCAGGTTCTATTTTTAGGCCCCAGATCCTACACTCTAGAATTTACTGTTAATTGAACCAGATGAAGGAAAAGCATGGAAAAGTTGAAGGACACATAGAAAGAAAACTGACAGGGACCAGAATGTTTGGCCTGGAAAATTAGAGGAACAAGGGAAGGACTTGATATGTACTCAGTTACTTGAAGAATGCCAAAGATGATTTCCATCTGAACAGTTTTGTGAATGCCCCGCATCAGACTCTGGACAGATTCCAAAATTTGTCTTCTTACCACCTCATGTGAACAATCCCCACCCCTGTCCCCCCACACTCCTCATACAAACTAAATAAAAATAATAACAATATTTAAAGAGCTAGTAATTTACTTGTATCATACATATGAGTCTAAATTTTTTGTAAACCAATAACTTTTAAAATTTTATTTTATTCATGCTTGAAAACAAGCTTTTATTACAGTAATGATCTTTTCAATGATTGGAAAGTTAAAAGTATCAACATTTTATATACGTGTGTGTGTGTGTGTGTATGTGTGTGCATATGTGTGTGTAGTCCTTATTTTATGTCAGTTTTATATGTCAATCCCTTAGGATGTGGTCACTTAGAAACAGAAGATTCATTAATGTGAAAGTCTGAGAAAATATCTGAATGTGTCTATGTTGCTTCTATTTCTTGGAGTGCACCTGCTTCCCCTGACCCCTCCTATTCACATATCTTCTTAGCTGCTAAAAAGTTTTTACATTTTTTCAAAGAAAATTAGCCCAATAAAAAGTGTTAAAGGAACTGTTTATGGAAAAGTGTTACTTTACTATTTTGTTTTTTATGATTTTACCCCATTTTTTGACTGTTTTCTCTTTGTATTCTTCCTGGAAGATGTTGACCATGTATATAATAAATTTTCTTAAAGTTTATTCTTTCTGATAAAAGTTTACCAAATATAACATTAAGTAGAATATTTAAAACATGTAAGTCACTACACATTTTTCTTCAAAAATACCTTAAGATGCCAGATCACCTGAGTAGCAGTTAATTTGTTCTCACCATCTGTCCTATTCTTTCAACAAATGTGCATCTTAGATTTCAAGTTTTATGGCATGTTTGGTGAACAAAGATACTGCTATGTAGCTTCTACTTGTAATATAGGCCAGAATCAGATGGGTGAAATAACAAGACAAACCGACTAAGAGAATAAGATTACCTCAAGTCCAAGAAAATTCAATTTGTTTTGACTAGACCTCCTTTCAATCTATTAAACTTAGAAATTGAGATAGGTGATGCTCAGTCAACCATCAACCTAATTTTAGATATAAAGATGGGTTATTTTTTCACATATGAAGAACAGACTAGTAAATTTAATTTTGAATAAGTGTCTTGTTACATATGCTTGCTAGTTGGTCTTCAACACATGGATTCTATTGCTCCTAATGCTTCAGCCCCCAGGTAGCTGGGGTTATACCAGTGCACCCAACAAAACTTTAACAGAATCTGCTAGATTATGCTGCCTTCTACATTTCTTTTCTTTTTTCTACTTGTAGGATTAGATCCTCTATTCCATCCAGGTACAAACATATCAAAAATTCAAAAGTAGATGATTTGTTTACCAGCGCTCTTTGGGTTACTCCTAGCCTCCTTCTCTGTGTTGGTCACTGCTGATTGCATGATAGAAAGGTACAGCCACTTTGCTTTCTGAACCTTCTGTGTCAAGAATATGTCTATATGGCTCAATCTGACCAGTTAGAAAAATCTGGCTTAAGGAATATTTGTCAGGAGCCTTGTGAAATAATGTGTGCTTCTGTTAAAGGAATGGACATTAATTCAACTGTTTCACACATGGCATTCTCTTCTCACCTTTGGATGGAACTGCATGTGGACTGCAGTTGTATAAATCATGGTAAGATATTAAAGCAAAAATATTCATGATTCTGGGTTCCTGTTAATACCATTTACCTTATGAATACAGGTTTGAAAAGTTTAACTATGGACCTGTCGCTCAACTAGTAAAAAATGCTAAGGACTAGTTAAGAAAAGTAGTGTCTATCAAAAACCTTGCAATTCAAAGTATGGTCACCCTTAGCATCATGTAGAAGTTTTATGAAGATGACATCCCATGACCCAGACAAGCATGACCCCAGAAAACTATTTAAGAGATTTATATCCTGTTAATATTTAAAACCCCTAAGTTAAGTTGTTGGGTGTTGAGCATGCTATTGCTTGCAATAGATAGGTATCATAACTTAGAATACCGCAAGACTACTCAAGTTCTTTGACAATGTTTAATGTGTGGTACCCTGGCCCAAGCATAACTCCGGAACCTCTCCTTCTTTCCTGCTTCACAGTATTTCACAGTGGAAAACTTATCACTTATTTATTTTTATTACTTCTCATTCATGCTCCTTACCAGAGGGAAAAGTTGGCCTTTTAGATTTTTATTACTTATTTATTTAAATAAAAAATTTTGAGACAGCGTTTCTGTGTGTAGCCCTGGTTTCCTGGAATTCGTTCTGTAGACCAGGCTGGCCTCAAGCCTACAGAGACCCCCTGCTTCTTTCTCCCAAGTGCTGGGATTAAAGGCCCACACTGTCACTGCCTGGCTACTTATTTATTTTTCATTCACTCAGGTACCTTCTCTTTTCTACCTCCCACTCTGGCTAAGCCCTTCCTCTCACTGAATTCTGTTTTCATGTCATTTTGTGTCTGTCCCAATATCACTCTATTCCTTTTGAGCCTCATTCTCCAATCTGGTCCAATTCATAAGGGTTTTATTTATTTTATCATGGACTGCAAATCATTTGACAAAGGCAGCTTATGGAAAAAAGAGTTTATTTCAGCCCTTGGTGGCACTGTCTATTGTCGTGGAGAGTTATGTTGGCAATAGTATGGTGTGACTGCTCTCATTGTTTCTGACATCAGGAAGCAAAGAGATGAACACTTGTGCTCAGTAGAGCTTGTAGCTTTCTATACTAAAAGTATCATACTATTTTAAGCTATTAAAAGGTAAGAGCATGTGTTATACTAGATATTTTATAACATTTTGTGACATTTAATCTAGCCAACTCATAAGCTAATTTTGAATGTTTATCCCATAGTTATTTTTTGTTTTAATTTTATTGTTGTATGTGCACGGGTGTTTTGGCTACATGTACAAGTGTATATCACAGGCTTGTAGTGCCCCTGGAGGTCAAAAGAAGGGATTGGATTCCCTAGAGCTGGAGTTACAGGTGGTTATGTGCTATTCTATGTGTGCTGGGAATCGAACCAAGGCTCTCTAGAGGAACAGCCAGTTCTTTTAACTACTGACCCATTTTGGCTAGCTCAGTCCTACAGTTTTTTCATGGAACAAATACTATGGTATCAGAAAGTTTCCTACTTGCCATTATTAAACTTAAGAATGATTTATTCCTTGTCCTTCAGAATAATAAGGATTTTGCTAATCAAAAGGATATTTTATTCTAGATCGAACTCAGTCTACATATTTCTTCTCTAGTTTAGTCCTCGCTATGTACCTATGTTAGAAACTAGTGTGGGGGGGATGAAGATATGCCATGGTGAGAGAAGACAAAAATTAGTAAATGGATATATGTTAGAAGATTGTCGTTTGCTTGTTTGTTTTTCACTTTTACTGTGAATATGTATGCTTTTCAAGTAAATATTTTCATAAGTAAAAACATTTTTTTCCTCTAGTTTATGCTGTGGGATGTTGTTCTGTATGCTGTGAATATGTGTTACTCTGATTGGTTGATAAATAAAATACTGATTGGCCAGTAGCCAGGCAGGAAGTATAGGTGAGGTAAGCAGACAAGGAGAATTCTGGGAAGAGGTAGACTGAGTCAGCAGACGCCAGCCAGACACAGAGGAAGCAAGATGACAAGGCAGAACTGAGAAAAGGTACCAAGCCAAATGGCTAAATATAAATAATAATTATGGGTTAATGTATAAGAGCTAGTCATTAATAAGCCTGAGCTAATGGCCAACCAGTTATTAATAATACTAAGCTTCTGAATGATTATTTTATAAGTGGCTGCAGGACCACAGGTGAGAGAGATTTTTTGTTTTTACCTCCAGCCAGCCAGGACACAGGAAAACTTCCAGCTACAAGTTTACATTTACATAATTTCTTAGTTACTTTTCCATTGCTCTGAAGACTGGCCAAAGAAACATAAAATAAAGCATTTAATATGGAACTCATGGTTTCAGAGAGTATTAGAGTCCATGACCATCATGTGGAAGAGCATGGCAACAGGCAGGCAGACAGGCATGATGCTGGAGTAGTAGCTGAGAGCTTACATCTGATCAACAGCATGAAAGAAAGAGGGAGTTGGGAAAGCCTGACCCAGGCTTTCGAAACCCCAAAACCCATCCCCAGTGACACACCTCCTCCAATAAAGCCACACCTCCTAACCTTAAACAGTTCCACCAACTGAGGACTAAGCATTCAAACATTTGAGTCTATGAAGCCATTCTCAATCATATCACCGCACATATCTATAATTTTTCCCAACTTTTAGGGAACTAATTCTGATAGCATGACTTGTGATTTCTCAGAGATACTTCTACCAGATCAACTTCTTCATTTTCCACCTCTGAAGCCCTATTGGCTTATATTAGCACTGGAGTGTGAAGGCAACTATTCCAATGCATGTACAGGTTCATATTGCTGGTGTCCCTTCTGCTGCCTGTCTTGGAAACCAGATGCTTCTTCCCATTGTGACATTTGAGTAGGTAGTGTGTCTTGTTTCTTTTCATCACCAATTCTCCTGAACTTTGGACAGTACCTGTTACATCTCAACAGTAATGCTGATGTTGGAGTAGCTATGCCGTAAACATTCTATAAATCTAAGATTAAGCCTTGTGGCTTAAAGAAAGTGGATGCAGAAGAAAAGTTGGCCCAACATTTAATACAAAGACACTTAGAAGGGCTGCAAACACAGCTAAGTATAAACAAGTTCCTCAGAATCTAAAGAGTCCCTTCTTAAAACCTGGGTGAGTTAGTTCCAGTATTCAAACACAGCAGTATATTCATTTTCTACTAGGTCTTAGAAGTTATTTTTGTAGCATGCTTTCTCCTATGGATGCTAGTAACCTGCCTCTCTGCATGCCTCAGCACTTTAGGATCTGTGTAGGGCAAAGCAGAGCCTGTCTTCTATTCTGTAAGTTAGTCATTAAAAAGGCTTTAGCTTTTCCATTTTTAAAAGATTTAAAAAGGCCATCAAAAGAGTTGCATGAATATGGAAAAATTAAAGATAAGAGAAATGACCATTTATTTTTTAAGCTACAAAACCAATTATAGAATTTGTTCACTGAAGAGGCTTTGATGGACCTTGTCTCTTTGTCCTTCTTTCCCCCCATTTTTTTTTCATCTTACTTTTTCTTTAATCTGACTTGGACTTTTGAGACAGATACCTTTAAAATAAATGGAAGTAAATTCTGACTTTTTAAAATGAACCTAGTGTCCAACTAAGCCTCTGTGGGTTAGGCTCCTAATTACTCAACACCCTGAAGGTCCAATAAATAGTGGATAGGGACAAAAGTCAGTAATGCACACCTCAGTGTCTAGCAGACCATAAGCCAACTTCTCATGGTATTAGACAAGGACTGTATTAGTCAATGATAATTTTCTGGAAAAAGAGAGTAAATTACCTTTAAAGAGTTATTTATATCTGCAAATTATTTTTGTTTTATGTTGTTTGCATACAGGAGTGTCCAAACCATGTCAAAGAGAATAAGTCAAAGGGATAGGGAATAAGTGAGACTAGAAAAAAAAAAACTCCTAACCTTATTCCACAGCCATTTGCTGGACAAGCAAGACCATTCCCATGGAATTCAAATTAGAGTTTAAGTTTGCCCATTGTATAAATTACTCTCCATGCATACTCTCTAATTTAACATCGATGCTGATTTTAGATCAGTCTAGCTGTGACATGGAGGATAGATTATGCAAAATCAGTAAAGATTGAGGAAAAAGAACATTAGAGTGGCCCCATGGGCAAGTTCAACTTATTCTCCTCTCCCAGAGCCTACATTATTTATAAAATCAGATGACAAAAAAACCTTTAAATTAATGAAAAATTAAGGTTGAAGTCTTCATTATAAAGATGTAACACAGTTATAATTTAAAGTGGAATGATTAATAGGAATGATTCTGCGTTCCAGGAGCTCACACTTGCTTCACTTGAAAAGAAAGGGAATACCTGTCACCATCCAAGGTCAGAGCCAACCCCAAGACATAGATCATTCTCTGTGTTGCTACTACCAGTTATGCTCTCTGTAATAGTCTCTATCTCTTGTGATAGAAACTTCTTTGTATAGAGGAATGAGAGTCACACTTATCTGTGGCTACAAGCATAAGAATTTATAATAGAGTTATAAATTGTATTGGTTTAGGAAAAATGACAATAGGAAGTTCTCCTCTGGGCTCTGTAACTAGTACTGCCACAGGCAGCTGGCCCAGTTTACAGTACCAGTCTATTCCCTCCTATTGAGTGACCTTAAGTCCAGTTGGTGACCCACAAAACAAACTTTGGGGATATGGTATTGACTGGTATCAGGGGTTCACAATTGGATAGGAATATCGACTGATTTACTCTCTGGGCAGCTTTCATAGAACTTTCAAATAATATGAGACCTGGTCCAAAGGGACGGTGTTTCCAGGTCACTTACAGCTTGAGTCCTCCAAATTCTGTGTGTAAAATATGTGGGGTATTTAGCAATAGGATCTTATCTTCAAGTTCTGGGAGTCAACCAAGGACAATGGCAATAGTTATATTATCTTGGGAGTTTCTTGAACTTTCATGACCAACCGTAAAGGAGATTTCCCATGCCTGGCATTGTGATTTTTGTTTAGTCTGGGTCTCTTTGGTTCACTATCATGCTATTAGTTATAACTCTGTTTAAAATATAATATAAATTATATGCATTATGTATTTTGAATAAGCTTATGAAGTAAGTTTTCCATGTATCCTTTTCAGTCATCTTTAGTGTTATTTTTCCTTTCTTCTTTTACTTCTGTTTTACTCTCTGTCCCCTCTCCCCAATAGAAGTCTCTGTCTCCTTCCCCCATTTCCCCTTTCATAGTACCCATGGTCTGACATCTCTCTCTGTCTCTCAATATTCCCTGCTCCCCCATTTGTCCCTTTATACTTTCTTGGATTCTATGGTTACTTTAGGTCATATATGTAAATCAAAAGCAACTGTACTCAGATTCACAAATAAAGGAGACTATGACTTCTTTTTCGTTTTGTTTTGTTTGTTTTTGGTTTTAATTTTTTTGTTTTTGTTTTGTCTTTCTGGATCTGTGTTACCTTACACATAATATATTATGAGTACATTTTCAGGTTAGATCCCATTCACCTTCAAATTTCATTTGTTTTGTTGTTGCTGTTGTTTTTTAAAGCTGAACAAGAAGTATCCCACTGTGTATATGTAGCACATTTTTATATTCCATTAATTGGTTAAAGAACATTTAGGTTGTTTCCACTTTTTATCTGACAGTGGGTGCCTAATTAGTACACCTACAGTGTAAGATCTACACCTGAAGCTCAGGCAACCTTGTAGAAGAGGATGCAAAAACAATGTAAATTCCTGAAGACTAGGAAACCTCCTGCTAGATAGTGTTTTTTATACATTACAAGGAGGATGCACTCATAAATCTCAACAATGTGGCTGCCTAAGTAAGAACAGTAATGGCAGCATCAGTACACATGCTGATGCTGGTGGTTAAATTTGATAAATCCTACCCATAGATGAAGAGCTAGGAGCAACCAGTGGCTGCTGAGAGAAGGAGAATCAGTCTTCTCCTGAGACAGACATGATGACAGATTATCCACTCCAAGGGTGACATTAAGTGGATTCAGTTGGTAATTCTTTGTTGTTTTGCTGTTGTTGGTGTTGTTGTTGGTGGTGGTGGTGGTGTGTGTGTGTTGTGTGCAAAACAAAAATAATTTAAAAAGAAGAAGTTGTGAATTTGAAAGTAGTAGAGGAGAATACAAGGAGATGGATGGAATAAGGGATGGGTGGAAATAATCTAAACATAGTATTCATATAAAATTCTCAACAGTTTTAGATTAAGAAAAAAATAAATTATAGGTTATACTTATTTTTTTTCCTTCTTGAGCCCCATAAGTTGCTAAGGGTAATATTGCCAATGGCACAACGTGTGAAAAATTTAATACTGAGGAGGTTTAAGTGTTAAGTGAGTGAAAAGGTATCACATCCCCAGATGCCTGGAGGCTGAATTATTTGTTCTTGACCTAACTTTAAGCTAACATCAATATTAACACCTCTACATCTAAAACTTCAAATTATCTAGGAGCATCTGCCCTGGAGTAAAGTTTAAGAAAAGTACATGAAATTTTAATAAACAATTCATTTGTCACATTTTTCATTTACATGAGAACATTGGTTAAAGATTCAATCACTGTGCTTATCATTTAAAAAATATATTATTTCTAACACATCACAACAAACCACTCCTCTTAGCCAAATCATGCTTAACCTTCTCCACAGTTTAGCTGCGTGAGTCTTCCTGATACTCATCCCCTCCACACACCTTTCCCAATACCCCATATCCAGCCTACTCTCAGATCCAGAGCCCTACCCTAGACTGCCCATATTTGCCTGTGTCATAACCAACCTCTAGGCATCATCCATGACTGTACCTACTTGCCTGTGACCCATAGAAGCCTTAATTAAAAGTCTACCAAAAGAAGGTTAGGGCCAGATGATTTTAGTACACAGTTCTACCAGACTTCAAAGAAGAGTTAGTGCCAATACTCCAAAAACTATTCCACAAAACAGAAATAGAAGGGATATTGCCTTGCCCTGATACCCAAACCACATAAAGACTCAACAAAGAAAGAAATATATTCAAATATTCTCAATAAAATGCTTGCAAACAGAATCTAAGAACACATCAAAAAGGTCATCTACCATGATCAAGTAGGCTTCATCCAAGATATGTTGGGATGGTTCAATTTACAAAAATCAGTCAATATAATCTGCCATATAAACAAACTGAAAGACAAAATCTATACAATTATTTCAATAGATGAAAAAAAGTTCTTTTACAAAACCCTACACCCCTTCAAGATAAAATAATGGAGGGATTTGGGATATAAGGGACATACCCCAACATAATAAAGACAGTATACAGCAAGCCCATAGCCAACATCAACTTAAATGCAAAGAAACTCAAAACAATTCCACTAAACAAGATAAGGTTGTCCATTCTCTACATATCTATTCAATATAGTACTTGGAGTCTTAACTGGAGCAATAAGACGACTGATGGAGATCAAGGGGATACAAATAGGAAAGGAAGAAGTGGAAGTATTTGTTTACAGATGACATGATAATAAACATAAGTAACCCTAAAAATTCCACTGGGAAACTCTGACAGCTAATTAACAATTTTATCAAAGTAGTTGAATACAAAATTAACTTAGAGAAATCAGTAGCCTTCCTACATACAAATGAAAAATGAGCTGAGAAAGAAATCAGGGAAACCACACCTTTCACAACACCCTCAAATAACATAACATATCTTGGAGTAATTCTAAACAAGCAAGTGAAAGACTTCAAGTCTTGGAAGAAAGAACTCAAAGATGATATTAGAAGATGGAAAGATCTTCCATGCTCATAGGTCAGGAAGATTAACACAAAAAAATGGCCATCCTACCAAAAGCAATCTAGGATTCAATGAATTCAACAATTCAATCAAAATTCCAAGACAATTCTTCCCAGACCTTGAAGAACAATTCTCAACTTTATATGGAAAACCAAAAACTCCCCGGATAGCTAAAATAATGCTGAACAATAAAAGAACTGCTGGAGTTCTTATGATTTCTAATTTCAAATTGTACTATAGGGCTATAGTAATAAAAAAAACTACATGGTATTGGCTTAAAAACAGACACATTGATCAATTGACCCATTGACAACTAAGGCATAAACTCACACACATATGGATACCTGATTTTTTATGAAGAAGACAGAAATACACATAGGAAAAAATGACAACATCTTCAACAAGTGGTGCTTTGTCAAACTAGATGTCTGCATGTAGAATAATGAAAATATATCCATATCTATCATCCTACACAAAATTCTAGTCCAAGTAAATCAAAGACCTCAACATAAAACCAGATACACTGAACCTGATAGAAGAGAAAGTAGGGAATAGCCTTGAAAGCATTGGTACTGAAGATGACTTCCTGAACAGAATAGGCACTAAGATTAACAGTTAAGAAATGAGAGTTCATGAAACCGAAAATCTTCTGTTAGTCAAAGGACACCATCAATTAGACAAAGTGGCAGTCTACTGAAGGGGAAAAGATTTTTACCAACTACACATACAATAAAGGGTTAACATCCAAACTATTTAAAGAACTCAAAACACGAGATACCAAGGAAACAAAATAATCCACTTAAAAATGGGGTACATATTTTTTCATTTTTTAATTTTATAATTTCATTTAATTTTACATATCAGGCATGGATTCCCCTGTCCTCCCTCCTCCTGCCCCCCCTCCCAGACCACCCCCCATTCCTATCTCCTCCAGGGCAAGGACTCCCCTGGGGATTCAGCTCAACCTGGTAGATTCAGTCCAGGAGTACATATTTAAACTGAGAATTCTCAAAGGAGAAAACTCAAATGACTGAGAAACATGTAAAGAATTTTTCAACATCCTTAGCCATCAGGGAAATGCAAATCAAACTACTTTGAGATTTCATCTTATACAAAATCAGAACGGGAAAGACGAATAAAACAAGTGACAGCTCGTGCTAGAGAAGATATGGAGTAAGGTGGTAATGTAATCTTGAACAGGTGCTATGGATATCAGTGTGGTGGTTCCTCAGGAAGATGAGAATTGATCTACCTCAATATCCAGCTCTACCACTCTTGGGAATATAAACAAAGGATGTTTCATCCTACCACAAAGACACTTGCTCAAGGATCCTCATTATTGCTCTATTCATAATAACCAGAAATTGAAAATAATCTAAGTGTCCCTCAAAAGATGAATGAATAGAGAAACATAGTTCATTTATACAATGGAATATTTCCCAACTATTAAGCAAATGAAATCATAAAGTCCCCAAGTAAATGGATAGAACTTGAAAAATAAAAAGTCCCGAGTGAGGTAACTCAGACCCAGATAGACAAATATGGCATGTAGTAGCTTATATGTGGATATTAGCTGTTACATCATTGATAACCAACATTGTTCTACAATCCATAGAACCACAAAGGGCTGATATAGAGTTAGAGAGTTGAGAGCAGAGTCAAATCGATCTCTCTAGGAGAGGGAAATAAAATAGATAGTTATGCATGCATGAGAGGGGTACTGAAATGGGAGGATCAAGTAGGAATATGGAGGGAAGAGGGGGAAAGGGGAGAGAGTACAAGTAGAGACAGCTAAATTTAAGAGCCATTTGAGAGGTAGTATGAAACAATACAGTAGAAGCTTTATTAAATATACATATGTATATAAAGGAAAGTGAAACAAAATTACCAAATAATGGGAAAGACAAAGTCCAAACTGGCCATCTTTTGTCACCAAACAAAGCTTCCAGTGCTAGGATTAGGTTACACACAGTTGATATTTTGGCCAAGGGAGTCCCATGGGAATCCCCAATTAACGCAGGCTGTGGCCAAGACTATAGTTTGCTCTCCACACACTGATAGCAAGGCCCCATTGCTGAAGACAACACCCAAACAACTCACTGAATATGGAGAAGTTTAGCTGGTGTATACCTAGAGTCTTCACCCGTACATGCTAGCATCTTTGGTGCAGGAAGGTACTCTGAATGCTACCGAAGGAGAAATGTAAGCACTGACCCAGCCACAAACCTGCAAATTTCAGTAGTGCAATGGTGGCACTAAGCTTGTGGGATTAACCAACCAATATCTGATTTGACTTAAGGTCCACTTCACAAGATATAATCAATACTTGACCCAGCTTAGGTGACCAAGAATCTAGGACTAGATAGCCCAGGGACCTAGGGCAAAACCAAACAATACTGTTCTTAAAAACAAAACAAAAACAAGGAAACCTAGCAATATAATGAGTCCTAATGACATCCTGCTTCACTCATAGATCAGTGCCTTGCTCAGCCATCATTGGAAAAGATCCCTCCTGCAGCAGATGAAAACATATCCAAAGACATACATCCAAACATTATAAAGAGTGTGAGAAACTTTGGACCACTCAGCCCTAAATGGAATGTTTCCATTATGTCCTTCCCATCATGGCTCAAGGAACCCCATGGAAGAGCAGGCAGAAAGAGTGTAAGAGCCAGAGGGCATGGAGGTTGCCAAGAAACCAAGGCCCTCTAAACCAATAGGATTGATGCACATATGAACTCATACAGAATGAGGTAGCATACACAGGGCCTGCTAGGGTCTGCACCAGATGGAGGTCCTAGACCTGAAAGGAGAAATGGACACATGCCCCATCCATAATTCAGATGCTATCTCCAATTGATGATTACTTGCAAATGAAAATTTAGTTTTCTACAAGCAAGTCTCACTGGGGAAACAAACTACTCTTAATGGTAGACTACATGCCCAGCAGTAGATGCCCAGCAGAAAGAAAACTCAGTGGCATCTTAGGAGGTTCCTTGCCTCATAATGTCATGTCAGGGCTTTTCATATGTGAGTGTGGGGGGGGGGCTCTCATTTTAATCTAAAGATCTTTTCCAATGTATTGTGGCTTCTAGTTTAGTGTTTCCTGAATATGTAATGGAGTGGCTCACTATGTTTATATCTGTTTCTTTTGCTTTTTCTTGGGCTCTTTTCTTCCTGTTTATTTGTTTTGTCCTTTTTCTGATGTGTTAGGTTTTATTTTATTTTATTTTTTATTCCTTAGAAGCCTGTTTGTATAGTAACGAGAGACTGAAAAGGGATGGATCCAGATAGGAGAGGAGATGCAAGTAATTGGCAGGAGTAGAGGGAGGGGAAACCATAATCAGGACATATTATCTGAAGAAAAATCTATTTTCAATAAAAGGAAAACAAAAACAAAATATAAAGAATCATGGAATCTAAGAGCTGCTGGTTCTTTGACAAAATAAACACAATTGACAAATGGGCTCAACTGACCAAAAGAAAGAAAGAAAGAGAGGACCCAAATCAACGGAATCAGGAATGAACAGGAAAATATTACATCAGACACCAAATAAATTCAGAATAGTTTAAGGAAATACTTTAAAGACATATACTATTTATTTGGGAACTAAACTACCCTATTTATTTGTGAAACCTAAGAGAAATGGGTTGAGTTTATATACTAGGTCAACAAAAAGAAGTCAACAACATAAACAGACCCATTCTATATGAGGAGATTAAAATTCATAAAAACCTTTCAACTCAAAACATTGTTGAGGGCCAGAAGGATTCACAGCAGAATTCTATCAGACTTTCACAGAAATTATCTAGCCAATTCTTCATAAGCTATTTGAAAACAATCAAAAACAGGAGAAATCACAAACTATATGAACCCAGCATCACTCTAATACTCAAACCAGGTAAAGATACAACAGAAAAGAAAGATATAGATCAATATTACTAAGGAAAAAGATTTTAAAATGCTAAATAAAATAGATGGAAATAATATAGACAAACATCAAAATTATTATCGCTCAAGACCAAGTTTGTCTTTATCTCCGAAATGCAGGAATGGTTCAATATAGATTCAAGTTAACAAATGACATAAACTACATGATGGTATTAGATGGAGCAAAAAGACAAATGAAACCTAGAGGGACATGAATAGAAAAAAGAAGTCAAACTGTCCATACTTGCAGATGACAGGAGATTATACATCAGCGATTCCATAATTCTACCTGAAAATTTCTGGAAGTGATAAACAAATTTAGCAATATGGTGGGATACAAAATCAACTTGCATAAATCAACATTATCTCTGTATATTAGCAATAAACAAAACCAGAAAGAGATTGTGGACACTCTCCAATTCACAATAACCACACAGAAAACAAAATTTCCAGAAATAAATCTAAATAAGAAAGTGAAGAACCTTTATAATAAACATTTCAAACCTTTGAAGAAAGACATAGAAAGTGGACAAGTATCCTATGCTCATGAATTAGAGATAATACTGTGAAAATGACTATTTTACCAAAAGCTACTTACAGATTCAAAGCAATCACAATCAAATCCCATCTCATTCTTCACAGATATAGAAAAATAAAACTATCCTAAAATTCATGTGTACCTATTACTTAAGTCACTCATTCACCATCTGTTCATACTCCCATAGAATTCATCTCAACTCTAGAAAATAATGAAATACCACAGCCTTGCAAGCAATCATTGTCTTTCCTAAATTATATATCTGTTTCGCTTACATAATAAATTCTAAAACAACATGAATCAATTCCTTGTCTTATTCACATGTTTATCCAGTATGTAAAAAATATTTTAATTGTATTTTTTCTATTTACTAGTGAATTTATAGATTGAGAAACTACAAAAAGTACTTAACGAAATTCATTGTAGTGTGTGAGAGAGAAGTGCAAAAACAATTCCACTCATTTCATTGTAAGAGAGGTAATGATTTATCCAGTCAGTCATTTTTTTTCACATCTTATGCTAAGTGTTTCTGTGTGCCTCCACCACACTAGAGGAACAATGAATTCTTATAATGAGTAATTCAAGGAAACACTATCTGATACTATATCTTTTCTCACATGCAATAGAAAGTAGAAGTAGAAAGACTTATCTTTCCTATCATCAAGTCTTGGATACTCCTCAAAGATCACTAAACATTCAAACTCTCTTGAAACCTTGTTTTTGGTGTAGGCTTTCAATATCTATTGCTCATATTAATAAAGCAATATTACTGTTATCACTAATATAAGCTACAAGTATATTCTAATTTTAATATTGTCTACAGTAGGGCATTTTTACCTCATGTATTCTTTAGAGTCACATTTATAAAAAGATACTTAGGTGTGTAATTCTCTCACAATAATATTCTATTACTCTTAAAGTGATGCATCCTGGGACTGGAGAGATGGCTCAGCGGGTTAAGAGCACTGGCTACTCTTCTAGAGGACCCAGGTTCAATTCCCAGCAACCTCATGGTAGCTCACAATTGTCTGTAACTACATTTCCAGGAGACCCAATACCCTTCCACAGGCAAAACAAAACACCAATGCACATTAAAAATAAGTAAACAACTTTTAAAAAATGATGCACCCTAAACTTCCATTACTCAGGATACTCATTCTATTTCTTTAGCTACACTTCACACTCAGAAGAAATTTCATGATCTTGTCAAAAGAAAATTAATATTTTGAAATTTAAATATGCAGTATGCATCTTGAGCAAATATAAAAATGTAGAAAGAATTCCTTAGCCTATTGTCAAACTAGGCAGAGTGACCATTCCATATGTTATATTTGTATAACCTTTCAATATTTATGATTTAATATTTACCAAGAAAATATACTTACGTAGATCTTAAATTATTATTATTGTCCTCATTTCCCAGGAAATCTGCATATAAATCCTTACTACATACATTCAGGGGACTACAACATTGAAAGAAAAATGAATGATTATGAGTAATTGAAGTGAGAAATTGTCTTTATCTTCTTATGATATAAATCAGAAAACAAAGAAAGAATACAAACAGATAGCAGAGTAAATCTCTCCTTCCAATTTGATTTCCTTGAAGAAACTTGACTGTAGAGTTATGTAATGGACTCATTCAAGAAAGTTTCATAAAATAACAAATATCTATGTGTTTTCTGGTAAGGGAAAATAGTTGCTGGTAAAGAATACTTTAAAAGAAAATTCAATCAAAACTTTAACTTAGAAAGGGCAATAAACAAATACAATGTACTGTTTTCTCTTAGTATGTGAATATTATATTATTATATGACTTCTAGATTTTATATGCTATATGTGGCCTGGCCTGAGGACTAGAAAAGTAGTTCTTTCAATAATGTGATAATTTAGTTTTTGTTGCATTAATAATTTACAAAAACACTATTTTGTGAACAATTTCTTCAGAATCATAAATACTATGAAAAATACCGACATTAAAAAAATCACTCAAAGAAAAAAATTCAGTTATTGGATAATAAACGGATGAATATCTCAGTCATAGAACATTTCACCAGCACATGTGGAGTCTTTTGCTTGAACTATAAACAAAACAAGACAACAAGAACTATCCCCCAAAGAAAATAAAAACAAAGAAACAATCTGAGAGTCTCCAAATATTATATTCCTGCTTTGTTTCAAATAAATATATATTGAAAGGTGATATGTATACCATTTTCTTTGTTATATATCATGTTGTCAAGACAATCAGTGAGTGTTAAGAAATTCTTTATATGATGTTGTCCATTTCAGTATATTAGAAAACGAAAACGGTACCTGGAGTATGCCATTGGATTCACAAAAGTCCTGGTAAAGAAAAACCCAGCGGCTGCAAGAACATCCAGGTTCAAGGTCCTGACACTACCCTAAGAGTCTCTGATCACAGACGGAGAGATCTCAGCTGGACTTCAGCGGGATTTTTTTTAAGTGCAAGAGAAACAAGGATTGTGGGAAGGCCCCGAGGCTGGAAAAGCAGAGTGAAGGAGGAAGAGCTGTACAGTCAACACAGGAAATGAACAGGTGCCAGGCAATACTTAGATGCTCCATTGAATAAGGAAATAGGAGCTCCTTACTAGAGAGGCAAGCTTCTTTTTAATATCTCCCAATCACAGACTGAATTGGATTTGTCAAACCCTCCTGACTCGATCATCAGAGATTGGTGACTACTATCTTTTCATTATCCCCTCCAATACTTCTAAAGAAAGCTTTCTTGTTCTATGGGCTTTATGGATAAAGGGAAGTTTTCAGCCTCCAGGGCTGTTAATTTACCAGCTTCCATGAGTATTAGAGTTCAAGGGAAGCAATCCTTTCAAAAAGTGTACATTAAGTTATTTCTAACTAAATCATGAGAAAGAGCTTTCTTTTTTAAACCAATTACTAAGCATTAAAAGTTACCAATTATGAGGGGCTTTACTGACAAGGTCATTTATAAAAGAATCATTCAGTCTAGCTAGAGAAAACCACTACTGAGCACACAGCTAAAAACAATTCTTCAGCTAAATTCTCAGGAAATTAATGTTTCTGTTATCTATGTTTGTGTTGCAGTAAGAAGTGGTGAGAATGTTGTATCCTTGAACTGAGAAGCTGCCTCTCTGCTCTTTGGAGAGAAGCAGAAAGTTTGATCGCCGTGGCAGACCTGAGCAATTTGGATGCACTGAGTATTGATTTCTTTCCTGTATTTATTCTATTTTTGCGTTAGAAAACGTTAAGTATCTGGAGAGGGATGGCAAAGTGGGCATTTTAAAACAGTTTGACATGATGGAAAGCCTTCATATTTGTCAAGGTGTTTCCCTGCTCTACGGAATTGTTTTCTTTTCACATTTTTTGTTCTCAACGGATGTCATATCCTTGAAATGTGGCAGATTCATCTCTCTGAAGTAGCAGTTTTTCAGCTCAACAGCAGAGAAGGGTCAGTTGTGGATTGGAGAGCCATGGTAGGCTGGCTGACATAGCCATATAAATCTGCTCCACATTTTACTAATCTAGCAGTTGGTGGGTGAAAGAAATTGTCTGCATTCACTATGTGGCACACAGATCAAACATTGCTTAGCATCATATGCTAACCAGGAACAGAAACTCTTGTTGTGTCTCAAAAGGTACCAGAGCTCCAAAGATGGTTTCTCTGGCAACTGTAGAGTCAGCTGAATTACAATTCATAATTGACCAGACGCTGGGGCCCAGGATTTTCTGTATCTACCAAGCTTCGATGGGGCATGTGGAGTGTGCAAAGTGGTTACCCCTCCCAGCTTCCTGGGTTCTTTGAGACAGAACCAGTGAAGCACAACTCTGCTCAGCTCACTGGAAAGATTTTTTTCTCCTTCTTTACAATTCATTCAGAACTGCTTTGAATTTCTTAATAGATCGTTGTCCTGGGCAACAATCCTGCTTACTTTGGACTGTTTTGTGTTCTTCATACATGTTGAGCTCCAATTGTTCTAAAGCTTTAGACTCACTTTATAAACTGTCATCTGGAAAGCATTGGAAAATGTTACCTTTTGCATCCTTTACTAATATCACTTTTCTCTAACACAACCAAATATAATAAGAATAATAATTTGTCAGGATGCTAAAAAAAAGTCTCCCTATTCTTTTCCTGGAGGATGTTTCCAATTGGTTGTTTTGAACCAACTATAATTATCAAAGTCTCTGAATATCTTAAATAAGTTTGTGGAACACTTCCCAGCTCTTGATGGCAATAATTTACATTTGCACTTATGTGCAAATAGTCTTGAAATCTAGAAAACTACTAGCTAATTGAAACATTAACATTACTGAAATCTGTCACAAATGTAGAATAATTCTAAATGAACCTAATAAAAAGGAGCTTTGCATATCCTGCGAAGTATCCAAGCACATTCTTCCACTGGTTAATGAAGAAACAGGCCAGCTCATTTGTGATTGAACTTGGAATGCATCATCTTTGCATTCACAGTTGTTTTATATTGCCCATGGAGGCTGATTTAATCTATTCTGGTGAAGAGGGTGGATTGTGAGGAATATGCACTTTTCAAGTTGTCAGGCCCCATAATAATGCACAGTCCTTAAAGGCAAAGAATGTGTAATTACTGCTCTTAAATGAAGCTGGTCCAGAAAGTGCCATCTTCATAGAGACATCTCACTAGCCACAGGAAAAGACACCTTTCATCTGCTTACTATTGTCAATCTCATGATTGTTCTCCAGCATCTTCAGTGGCAATGCCACCACCAATAAATTGAAAAGTAGTTCAATTAATGCTATTCTGATGCCAGGACTACTTTTTTCAAGTCTCCTTGCTCACTCAATGACTTTCCTGTTTCATTGATTCTAGGCACTTGAGCTCCCTGTGAATGTATGTGACCAAGGGTTCTTTCTTTTGCTTTTATGGCTTACTATAGCATAAATTGCTGCAGATGTGAATGTTCTTATTGGCATACATGGAAGAATGACCTTATTTTATAGTGCTATTATAAAAGCATGGTTTAAACTGGCCTTTCAATTTTTGTGTGACAGAAAAAGGGGCTAATCTTACGGGTCTTGACCTCTCTCAAGCATTCAAACTATTGATGACAGAACACATGGCTCCTTACATTCCCTGCTTGTCATTTTCTTGGCTTTAGATGGTTCCCAACCCATTTCAGTGTGTATGCCTTATTGACGTCCTGCATTGGAGGCTAATGCATCTTCTCGGGCTCAGTGTCTCTGGCCTATACTTCTATATGGATTAAGAGGGAAAAAAGAGCTTTCCAAATAAGTCCTAGACGTTTCCAACCCATGGCAACAGAAGTACCCCTGGAGGCCTGGACTCTCCACCTTACTAATAAGAATACCTAATCAATGTATTATTTCAAGAAACTGGTTGATCATCCAATTTCAAGGCTCAGATTTGATCACTAAACTAGGTCTTTATTAGGGGCATCTCGGGTTTTTATCACAGAAGTAGATGTCTCAAATAACTCTAATTCTACATTCAACACAAGTTTTAAAGAGGATCCTATTTAGTATAGTTTTTCTTCCTTTAATGGTTTATCAAAAGGCAGCCCAAATTTAGAGCATCCATTTCTATTTTTTCATAAGAATATATAAATGTGCAATATAAAATCATGGAAGATGTGCTAATGCAGTAAAGAGGAAGAAGCAAACAACACTTAAAGAAGCTGTCCTCTGCTGTCTGAATGCTTAAGGTTTTCCTTGAGGATATCAGGGCCCACGGTACCTGTCACTCCTCCATTCCCTCTCATAGTTTCCCTATACAGTCACTGCTACTACCTTTATCACATTTACTTGATATGTCAGGGTATTCTGGAGTCTGGCCAAAAAAAATGTGCATTGTCCTAGTGAGAACATTTTTCTACCCACTGTGCTGCAGAAAAATGGATGAGACTTGCAGACCCAATCAGATTTTCATCTCCTTTGTGAGGTTTGAATGGGACATTCAAAGAAAGACTGAAGATAATAGGATGTGTTCAAGTTGCTCAGAGATACACAGAAAGGAAGCAGCAAGCAGAAACTATTGGGTTACAGAATTCAGGGTTAAGAAAATGACTGAATAGAGAGGAGAATAATGAGGGTCAGTTTTCAAGTAACAGCAGATGCTATGGACACAGAGAGTGACACTCTGAGTTGGTATCAGGTACACCACAAAAGCAGAAAGGAAAAATGGGATGCTTGCTGAGGGCAGAGCTTGTTTCCCAGAAAGTAGTTTCATATTAAGTGCTCATCCACAATATGGAGCATTGTTGTTCTGGGTGAATGATGAAGTTTAATGTCCATTTATCCTTCCTGATTTATACTTTCAAGAGACCACAACTGCAGTAGACAGCTGATCATAGGAGACAGAAATTGGTGGAGTACTAATAATCATTTTATGGGGGGAGAATGATAACGCTTGCTTATGTCACTTGCATGGTAGACAAAAAATTAGAAACTTGTCCAAAGAAGTTCTTAATTCGCTATCAGGATAGCATTAAAGTATTTTAATGGTGGATAGTATGCTCAGACAATTTATAAACATGGGAGTTTAGGATGGAGATCAGTTGTTAAGTTTAAGTCATATTTACAATTAACATAAGTTTATTAAAACTCTATGAAATCTTTTGAAATTGAGACTAAATATTTCAGTTTATCCAGGATAAGAAATACATTTTTCATTTCATCAGAATAACATGTATCATTTCACAAAATGTTTTTTCATGATAGATAGTTTTACACTGCCATTTGTCATTAAGGGACATTTAAGGGGTAGTATAGAAACCAAATACAGAAGAAACTTCCTAAAAATATATACATACATGAGGGCGATCTAAATTAAACTGCTAAGTAATGGAAGAGACAGAGTCCCTACTAGCTAGCTCTTCTCACCAAATGAAGCTTCCAATAACAGGATTAGGTTACATCTAATTGAGTTGTTGGCTAAAGGGGCCTCAAGGGAATTCCCAAATAACACATGCTCTTGTCAAATCTATATGTTGCTCTCCACAAATTGACATCAAAGTCCCCTTGCTGAAGACACCACCTATATAACTCATTGAACATGGAAATGCTGAGCTGATGCCTATGTGGGGTCTCCATGCCCTTGTTCTAACCTTTTTTCTAGTCTCTTTTTTTCCGAGATAGGATTTCTCTGTGTAGTTTTGAGCCTTTCCTGGAACTCACTTTGGAGACCAGGCTGGCCTCGAACTCACAGAGATCCGCCTGCCTCTGCCTCCCGAGTGCTGGGATTAAAGGCATGCGCCACCACCACCCGGCTCTCGTCTTTGTTAAAGGAAGGTACTCAGAATGCTACCAAAGGAAAAATGCAAACACCAATCCAGCCACTAATCCTTTGATCTACAATAGTGTAATGCCTGCAAGATAAGGCAATGGTGGCACAAAGCTTTTGAGAGTAATTAACCAATAACTGATTTGACTTAAGGCCCACTCCACAAAATGGATACTACTTGGGTGACCAAGAACTTGATACTAAACATCCCAGGGATATAGAGCAAAACCAAATAATGCTGGCCTAAGGAAAAAAGAAAGAAAGAAAAGGAAAAAGAAAAGCAACAACAACAAAAATCTATAGTAATAAAATGCCTTGCAATGACATTCTCTTATACATTAGTGCCTTGTTCAGCCATCATCAGAGAAGCTTCCTCCTGCAGCAGATTCAATGAATCTAGAGACTCACAGCTAAATATTATGCAGGGAGTGGGAAACCTTGGAACACTCAACCCTAAATGTGACGTCTCAATCAAATCCACCTCTTTAGAACTTGGGAAACCTTGGAAAAGAGAAGGCAGAAAGAGTGTGAGTCAGAGGGAATGCGGAACACCAAAAAAACCAAGACACTCTAAATCAACATGAGCAAAGTTCATAAGAATTCACAGAGAATGAAAGAGCATGCATAGGGCTTGCACACATCTGCACCAGGTGCTCAGCACATACATTATGGATTTCAGTTTAATCCTTTTATGTGATGTCTGAATGTGTGAACAAGTGAGTCTCTGATTCTTGTGTCTTCTCTTTGCCTTTTTTCCTTCTGTTGGTTTGTCCTGTTCAACTTGGATGTGTTAGTTTTTGTTTTGTCTTATTATATTTTATTTTGTTATATTTAAAGAATAGAATGAGTGAATGAATGAATGAATGAATGAATGAAAACCTAGTTCTTATGGTAAAGATTAACAACTGAACAGTCTTTTATATCCACTGGGATAAACAAATTACTTTTTTTCAATGAACACTGGGTATATCAACCACTCCAGGTCAGCCTTCATGCTCAGGAGTAATTGACCTACATATAATAGACTCCACAGATTTTCTGTTTGTTTGTGTTTTTCTGTTTTATTTTGTTGGGTTTTTTTGTGTGTGTGTGCATGTGAGTGTAAGTGTATGCACACATGATTTTATTTGGTTGTTACAGTTGGTGGGTTTTTTTTCCTGTTTTTGTGTTGCTTTATTGTTTTGGGGAGCATTGTATTGGACTTTTGTTTATTCTTTTGAGAAAGAACTCAAAGTTGGATGGGTAGGGATGGGGAGAGGATCTGGAAGGATTTGGGAGAGGGGAAGAATATGATCAAAATATGCTTAAATATAAAAAACTGTTTTTAAATAATAAAAAGAAAAATCTTGCAGTGTGTATTTAAAATGTTTCTTAAAAATCTTCTGCAATATAACAATATCTGATTACTGACATTTAGTGTCAGATTATTTTTCCTTGGTAAACATTTAGAGGTTTGGGAGAAGATGTTCTGACACTCTGATGTAAACTCTTAGTGCAGTAGAAATGATGGGATTGTGAAGAATGCTTAGCAAAATATTCACCCTTTCAGCACAGTGCTTCTCTAACACCAACCGAATTAAAGGACATAATCTGCAGTAATTCTAACCCAAAAGTTCTGCAGGTGAGATTAGGTCAAGGTTCCCTGCTTCCTCTTCAATGCAGCCCCAGAAATGGGTTACCTAAACTTTTAACTGACATGCTTTTGGAACACAGATGATCCCCAATTCTGGTGATACAGAATTGTAAGTCAACCAGAGAGCTGAGAAACATTTCAGGAAGACTGCAAGTTCAAAGCTTCTCTAGTCTACAGAATGAGTTCCTTGATACCCTGGAGAGTTCAGTGAAACCTCGTCTCAAAAGCAGTAACAAGGACATGGGTATGGTTGTAGAGTGCTTGCCTAGCGAGTACACATCTTCAAGTCCAATACCTACTACAGAAGTAATCAATCTTCAAAAAGGAGGACTCCAGATGATGGTCACAGACTGTTTCCCTTCATATGACTTGCTCTGTCACCCCTTGTATCTGTAAACTGTCTTTGTATCTCTGTGTTTCATTCTCTCAGTGGCTTGATGTTTGTTCCAATATTGCTGTCATACTCCTTTAACTGAGTAATTTTATATTAAGATTTTATTGCAAATATACTTTCATAAGTGTCCTTTTCCCCAGTTTCTCAACTAATAATGTCTAGTTAAATTTTCTAATATGATTTTTCAGATTCTAAAATAATATCTCTGGAAATTTTATTGGATTGTCCTTAAATAAAATGTCTGAGAAGAAAATCACAGTTTCATGATTCACAAAAACCTAAAATTTCTGTTTTTTGAAATATAATTCCATTTAGTTCATTGAAATTTATAGTGGTAGAAAAGCAGTGTATTATGGGAGATGTGACTGGTAGGATTGGTTTTCAATTTCCTACTTTCATACAGTTGGGGAAATTAATTCACTGCTCTAAGGCTCAGTTTCCTTACTTGAATAATGAAGAGGATGTAGTAGATAAGGCGTTAGAATGGTTACCAAGTTGTGAATTCCATTTTGTGAATTCAATGAACATCTGTTATTAAAAATAATTTTTGTATGCCCACAGGCTAGTTGGCAATAACATCTTAGTTTAACAATGACTCCACCTCCCATTTTAGCTTCCCTTTTCTAGGTGAAGATATATCCCATATATATGAATGGAAATTATTATGAATTTAAATATATGATGCCACCTAAATAGATTATCTAATTACCAGGAGAATCTTACAGTGCACTACACATCTAAAAATAGAATTCCAGATTCAATTAATTAGGAGTTTCATAATATAACTCCAGCGTTCCTATGATATCTTATATGTATTCTAACTCCAATGCATAGAAACTAGCCTGATATGAAGAAGTCAGAAAGAACCAAATATGGAAAACAAGTCATAAAAATATGTAAGTAGTAATATACAAAAATGACTTCTGAAAAATGAATTTAATATAAACCATTGGTTAGAATTAGACTCAACACTTGGAGTATAATTTTATAACAATTAGCTTAAATATAAAAAGTAATTAAAAATACTTGTTCTAAAACACTGATCATCACTTGGGCACTATGTACAGTGTACTGTAACAGTTCCCACCACTGTTTCTTACATTGTAAAATAAAATCAGGTTCTTCCTCCATGTGGACACTTGAGGTGGAGTGGCAAAGGGCGAAGTTCGAGAGGATCTACTTTGCTCTGCTGCTGACAGACTCAGAGTCCAAGTCCCGTGTGCATGTAATGTCTCACCTCACTTTTCAGTAATGGTTTGGATGAGAAACTAAATAAGGAAGAAAGCACGAAGCCTCTGCTGACACATGACTTTTTACTTTCCTCTCACCTAGCTTATGGTACTTATTAATAATGGAGGAGGAATCTGGAAAAGAGTGTTTAGTGGCATGCTTAGATGGAAGAGGCTCCTAAGTTTTCCAGCCTTCATCATGCATTGGTACTTCATTAAACATGTCTGCTCATTAAACCTATTTATGAACATTTCAAATAGTTTACATTAGCATATATTCTTGATTTTACTCTTAGTAACTATGCTGAAAATGTAATAAAATTAAAAATTATTAATATTCTAGGCTGAAGAAATTTTTTTTCAAAGATCACAATGTAATATGGCTGTCAGTAGAGAAGTACAGAAGTACACACTTTCCTTCATATGATTCAAAAAACTCATAAGGCTTAGTTCTTTTCTGCATTGAGTTGCTGGTTGTTAAAGGAGTGAGTATTGCAGGCAAATTTTATTTTATGGGTATGGGTATTTTGTCTGCAGATATGTCTGTGCAGCACTTATGTGCCTAGTACCCATTGAGGCCAGAAGAGGACATCAGATCCCTTGAAACTGTAGTTACAAATGGTTGTGAGGCACCACATGGGTGCTGAGAATTAAATAGGGTCCTCTGAGAGATCAGGACTTGTTCTTAACCACTGAGCCATGCATCTAGCACCAATCACATCCCTTTTAATTGTTTTGATGGGAAAAGAATAATTACCAGCTCTATTCACAACTGTCCAGAAATTTATCTTTCTGGTGCTGCAATGGCAAGAGAGGCCATGGAGCTTTTATGAGGATTCTCCTAGGAAGCAGACGAACCTCAAATTCTGTGGCAAACATTGACTTTGACGAAGAAGGATTTATAAAAATGGTGTTTGCTGATAATATTACTGTGAGATTTTTCATAACAATTCATTTCCACTACAATATTTGATCTGAAAGGAGTATGACAATAACAATACAGCTCCCAACTTTCCTGCAGGTTTGCTATAATCTAATTCTTCAAGTACCATGGCCTGGGATCTGAGGATACTTGGTTCTATGACTCCCTTTTAATTTTCATATTGAGTTGTTAGCAGAGAGGTGACACTGTTCCTGGGACCCTCAGTTATATCAGGTTATGTAGAAAGGTGGCTGTACATGACCATAGATGCTACCGGGACAGTATTGGTTGTTCTACAGTTTCAAACAATACATAAGTATTTACATATAAAGGCTGAGTCATGAAAATTAATATTTAAAATGCCTTTAAGATGAGTGTTATGGCACAGATATTTGAATTATTAAATAGTATATATTATTCTTACCAAAATGAGGTGCACAAACAGACAGGCAAAGAAAATCTAAGAATCAAATATAAAGAAAATAAATATATAAATTCTCTGGCTTGTCCTTGGATAGGAAGCTAGCTTATTTAAAATATGCACAACCACATGGATATCATAAAAAAACAAACAAAAACAAACAATGACAACAGAAACTACACCTCATCCTAGCCTTGTGGTGTATGTCTAGACATTTATTCCCATCCCTGAACCTCAAATCTACATGATTCCATCTGACTTTGCAATTCTAACTAGACACAATGCATATATTTCTTCCCCTTGCCTTTACCTCAGCCATTTGACTTAGTGGGGCCCAAGGCTATTAGTGGATGAGGAATCTTGAGCATGCTTCTATGGTGTTCTTTTCCTTGAATTTCTGCCTTCTGCATAAGAAGAGTTCACCTCCAGTAACACATTCCTTCAAACAGAATGGAAATTAAGGCAGACTCTGACTTATATTTTGGATCTAAGCATAATTAGTGCCCATTGATTGGATGATCTATGGACAAGAATAAATGATTATTTAAGGGTGCTCAATTCTATGATGTCCTAAGGAAGGATAGTGGATGAAACATCTGCTAACAAGATAAAAATTCAACCATAAGGAAAAAGAAAGTCAGTTCCCAAAGTCAAGATCAAGGAAATCTAACCAGACGCCTTTATTCCCCAAAGACTGAATCTTATTATGTTCCGTTCAAACTTAGTTTATGTAGGAAACTACTTTATGCCACAGCTTTTTATATTACCAAAGCTTATATATCTTCTATGTAAGTATAATTAAGATACTATTTAAAAATTAAGCTTTGTTTATGTGTTTGCTTGTAGTTTCTAGAGTGTGCTTTAAGCATTGGCCACAAGCCACATTGGGACATTAAGTAATCACAATGCTAGCACATTTCAATATTCAGCTGGCAACAAGGCCTACAATTATAGTTAAGCTTTCATTCTCTGTGTCTGCAATTACCTAACCAGTGATAAGGAGATTTTCATGATTGCCATTAAGGGTTTAATTATGACTGAGTTAGATATAAGAACAGCTGTTAGCAAATATCTACCCATTCCTATGGGTAAATTGGTCCATCATAGGAGAGGGCCTAGGAAAGTAGTGATTTTTATTACTGAGCATCCAGGACATAGTTTTAGCACTCTTTTCTGGAAGCTTCATCATGTGTGAGCCTTGAATCCCTCAGTACTTCGGAAGAGTCTATGGACCCAAAGTGAAGATCAGACTTTTGTCCCAGAGCACTTCTCTTGTTTTTAAATATCTCTCTATTTACCCTGTAACAAAGAGAATAAAGTCATTGACTCCTAAGAACTAATAGACCAAATAAACACTTTAAAGTCCTTGAAAAATGAAATGCAAGATGGACAGATATCAGTAATTCATGGGTTTTACTTATTGAGCATTCTTGTCATTTTCATAACTTGTTTTCAAATGAAACCCATAACTGAGTGTTTAATGACTATATATAAGTCATAGCAAATGCAACTTGAATTGAAGTACAGTCAAGAGGAGAGTGTCACAGGTTTGCTTAGTTGCTTGACTGTCATGTTTGTTGAAAGATAATAAACCGAAAGTGCCATTGTTTCAATGTGTAGAATCTAGACTATTCTATGAACAAAGGATCAATTAGGAAACAGCAAAGGAAGGACTTCATTGTGAAGTGCTTCAGAGGAGCTAGCTATGGAAGATGACAGCCCAAAATGTAAACAAGCAAAGGTAAGCCTATTTATCCGAGAATCTGGAGTACGTATTATCCTGATTAGCTATTTGTTTAAACAGGACATCCATGATCATAGTACAGACAATAAACATGGTTCATTGTTTTAGGGAAGAAACATTATTTGGTATCTATGTGTTAACAATCACTGAAAATAATCCACTGGACAATTTTTATATAATAGCTCCAATTATTTTTGTATATCTAATGCATATTGATAATTTTAAATGTCTCAAAAATATTAAGTTTAGGTTATGTTACAGTATCCAAAATTCCTGCGTAGAATTGCATGATGTAGTAAATTTTATTTTTAGAAAATGTTGAAGCCGGGTGTCGGTGGCACACGCCTTTAATCCCAGCACTCGAGAGACAGAGGCAGGCGGATCTCTGTGAGTTTGAGGCCAGCCTGGGCTACCAAGTGAGCTCCAGGAAAGGCGCAAAGCTGCACAGAGAAACCCTGTCTCGAAAAACCAAAAAAAAAAAAAAGAAAGAAATTAAAAAAAAAAAGAAAATGTTGAAAATGTGTATTTAAAAGGAACATGAAATTGATATTTTTTAATTTCAATGGCCTTAAGATAAATTTAATTTCAAGCCAATTTAAAATTATTTCATACAGTGTTAATTGAAAAGCATCAGAATCATGCTTTAGCTTAATTTTAAAACATTAAAATGAACACTTGCTGTGTTTAAGAATAATAGATAACATTTTATATAATTTGCTCTCACAATAAAATTGTCATTTAAAATAATGTGTACTAGGGAAAAGACAAACATCTCAAACAGCAAATTCTAATGAGCATAAAAGTATGCTAGAAAAAAAAGATCTTGTGCTTAAGCAAGATAAAAGTTCTTGAAAGCTTAAATTTTCAAAGAGCAACATTTAAAATATACACAGTGATTAAAATCAGTGTGCATGGGAGTAAATGGGTAGGTCCTGTCTCCAAGCCTCTTCAGTCTTAGATGTCTTTCCCGCTAGAAGTGAAAAACAGGCAAAACAAATGTGAAAACAGAAGCAATGACTACATTCCTGATTATCATGGTGCTTGTTTATTTTAAAGTGTATTTTGGCAGCATTCCCTGTGCACCAGACATTAGCCATTAGCTAGTATGCTACAAAATTAACTTATGAGACATCAGTGTAAGTCATTAGGTAGACATGATGTCTCCAGTACAAAACAGAGCACACTACCATAATAACAGAGCCCAATAATATAGCAAAAGATGAGGTAGGGCTCGGGTATGGGGTTCAAACACAGGGAGGCCAGATCTAGAGCACGTGCATTGAGCCTCCATGATCTATTGCTTTGTGAGGAGTGCAAGCAGCAACTGTCTTTCCTGTATTCACTGTCCTATTTTGGTATTATTTTTAAGTTTGTTGAAAGTTAATTGACTACTTATTATAATAAACTAAACTCCAACTTCAGACAACATAGATTATGTTCTTTCATAATAGGATACATTCTATCCAATGATCTGATATCCTATTTGTCCAAACATATAATTGGAATTTTGCCCAAATATTCTGCAGAGAAATATACTGTGTAAGTAAACTATCCTATAGTTTATTTGGAGAAAGGCAATGATATAGAGACCATCACCATCAATATTTGCTTTGTGTAAGCACAGAGGTTACCTGTGATTTCTGCATTTGGTTCTGCCTTGTTTCATAGGGCTCAGAAAGAGATATAACCTCTCATCTCTGGATGAAGCCTTATTCTTGTTGTGGACAGCACTGCACACAATTGTATCACAGATCAGTTTAAAAGGCAAGTGCTGATTAAATTGTATATAATGCATATTATAATACTTCTTCACGAGTAAGCAGAATAGTAAAGCAACAAAAAATCAGAAATCTTCTTAATATGATGCAAGAAGTTACTATCACTAGATATAACATGTCCATTGGCAGGATCATAGATTGGTTCTCTTAATTTTAAGTATAAATGAAACTGTCTGAGCATGAAGGTGAAGTGTAGCTGATGTTTTCAGCTACAGTGAAGCTGCCTGGAAGTTTGGTTTAGATGATAAAGATGATTCAAACTAACAATGAAGAAACTGGTGATGTAAATGCATCAAAACATTTTAATAAAATTGTTTCATAGTATGTGAGCATAGAAAATGCTCGAAACTTAAACCACCGTTTCCTGAAATAAGTACTATTAATTTGTATTTGTAATTAAATATTTTCAAGAAATACTATACAGCTGACATTTTCATTAAAAGTACATATCTCATGTATTTTGTGAGCTATGTACTGGCAATACAGTTTATTATTGTTGGGTAGAAATTTCCTCTGAGATAAACCCTTCTGTTATGGAGGAAGCTCGTTAGATTCATGGTGTCCTAAAGGAAGGCAAAACATTCCATCCTTCAGGGAAACTCATTAGACTCAGGAAGCAACCAACTCAAAAGCTTCAGGAAGACCCCAACACTGAGTACACTTGATCCCTGTAAGAGACACCTCACCTGTCCTCCTGTAAGCAATCCCAGGCAAATTCATTGGTTTACCAAGTGGGACTTGGGTGGTATCCTTAATTTGGGCTGTCCAAGTTCCCTATCTGGAATGAGTAGGTTAGATGTTTGATCATGTCTTCTTGGAAACAATATCCCTCAACAATTACGTGTAAAACTTGAGTGTGTATTTTCTTAAATATTTCATATTTGGTTCAGCTGTTATCTTAGCTACTGACCTGTTTGAAGAGCAGAAATAAACTGTAAGCTCAACCCTGTCGGTTTTGATGGACTTCTGTATTCTTTTGAATATTCTTGATGTTTAAACAACTCAGTAAAGTTTGAACTGCAATACTGACACTTACACTTCACTTTTTAAACATGCTTAACATTAAAATTCACATAAAATACATGTCCTTTTATTTGTGTCACTATATAAGTATAACACAACTTTTAAAATATACTGTGTGCATTCATTGCTATTAGCATTTTTAAGCTACTAGACCATTTGGGCTAATATATCCAGCTTCTGAATTTGTGTCCGGAAATAAGTGTATTTGTCATAGCATGTATTTGAAATGATGGAGAAATACAAAACACTATGGTACACTAAAGGTAAGACAAACAAGCCTATCTACTATAGATACCTTATAAACAGTAGTCCATCATTAAATATTTTGAGTATTTTACATACATATAGAATTTATAAATGTGGCACAAAGTTTAGACTAAGTGTGTGTTTTCTTGTGTTTGTGTGTGTGTGTGTGTGTGTACACGTATGTGCACGCACATTATGGTATATATGTAACATTGTCTAGAAATCATTTACATACAATTAGATTACAGAGCTAAACTAATGAAGTAAGATGTCTACCAAAGATGTTATGTTGAATGAAAATAACTTGTTGAGTACATATTTGATTTCCAACTCTAAGACCATAGAATTGCTTATATTTTTAAGTATTAATTTCTGTTCTGCAGGGTACTCACCTGGCCGTCAGAGGACAACTTGTAAGACTCAGGTTCTCTCCTTGCATCTTATGAGTTCCTGGTATTGAACGCAGTCAGTTTTGATAGAAGTGCCTTTATAAGCAGAGCTATCTCGCTCACCAGAAAATGATCTCTTATTAAAATGATATGTATAATTATGTGTTTGATGAGCTTAATGAGCAAGAATTGAATTCTATGCAAATAAGAATAGGGAGTACACTCATGAGATGATGAGAAGAAAGGACACTGTATATGGGGACCCTCTTGGAGAAGGGTAGGGTAACATATGTATACAATGTCAATATAGAATAGGTATGCAGAGATTTAATTTTTGATCACTAATTACTCAAAAAGTCCATTTCGAGCTCCAAATTTGCATTTTCTTTTTAATTAAAAATTCCATTTCCCTATTCATTACCATATTTGCAGTGAAAAATCAGATATAAAATTAAGAGGGCTGAATTAAAAATTAGTCTCTGAGAACTCAAATAGAAACTGCTTCAACCCAAGTTCTATTCCTAAGAGATTAGTCAATAGTGCCATCTTGTGTTGATGATCTGGTTTTGTGGTTTGTTGCCAATTATTGTTATTTTTTTTTTGTGATGCCAAATTACCTAAGATGTAAATACAGACCATTTTAACCTAATATTGAAAAAATAAACTGAAACACTGAGAAAAGAACCAAATCAATATTTTAAAATGGTCCTCCACTAGTCAATTTTTCTTCTCACTCTGTTGGACTGTAGTATATTTTGCCCCCTACTAGCCTGTGTTTTACCCAGTTGCCTTGGAGAGAGGTACCAGGAAGATATGGAAGTGATGCTCTTGTTTCGGTCTCTCAGGTAGCTGAGGCTACAGGAGTACATTGCCATGCTTGGGGGGTATAACTGTTTAATTCAAAACTGAAACATACCAAGATGCCTCTACAGTCTTGAATGCAAATTTCAAAAGGCTTATTTTGTTTTGTGTTACATATCCACATATAATTTATATATACATGATTGTATATAATCTTTATGGTTATATGTAAGCTTTAATGTAAGTTTTGAATATTTACATATAATATACATTGCTAATTTTATTGAAAATTGTATTTTACATATTTACAAGATGTGCTGATGTTGATATGAATCCTGTATTCTCAGCATTATGGCTAATGAGGCTCAAATGGTCCATAGTAATTGTATGTGCAGAAATTATATACCAAATAAAGGCAATTTTAGTTTTGAAATGTTATAAGAAGCCTTCTTACCATCTAACTCTCAAGGAAAGTAATTTTCAACTCCTGAGGTTTTAAGATATTAATTAAAAATTCATACTTCTATGCCCAAATCAACAATATTCTTAGCTATACCAAAGAACATTAGCATTTCACAAAAAGAATTTTATTAAATTAGAAACAGGAATGTGACAGTAACAATTACTTAGAATGCCATGCCTTACTCTTCCTTCATAAACATTCTGCCAGTGTTTTGCAGAAGGCATATTTTTGTCGATTTGAAGTGCATTAGTTTTAGAGGGGAGCTGCTTGATATATTACAGTACTGGAGTTGGTCAGTAGACCACCTAACTACATAAACCCACTATGCGTAATTATAAAAGATGAAGGTTTTGAAATTTGCATAATTGCAACTATTGGTAGGGGTCGGTAACATATTTGCATTATCTACTTATGTTCCACACCAACTCTTTTAAGCACCACTTTATAAAAAGTCTGCTATGTCAGATGTTTGTAGGTGTCAGAACATTGTAACCTGTGATGCCGGTGATGCCTTTTTCTGTCCACGTCTCAGGGATCTGATGGCTTTCTAAAATCAATTTCTAGGTTTGGGTACTATTCTACATTCCAAGCTTTAGAAAATAAACAGCTTTTCTATCTACAACTCTGTGTAAAAATAGAAATGACTAGTACTTCTAAATCAAGTTCCACACACTCATTTCTGTCTTTTATAAATAATTATTTCATTTTCTATAATTAAGTGTCATTTATATGCACAATGATGGCATTCACACAATGAAAGTACAGAGAGATGGTCAAGAACAGCAGTTGGTATTTACTTTGAAAGCTAACAGAATTCCTATATCTTAGAGAAATGAACCACTTTTTTAACTGTTACAATTTTAATGTCAAAATAGCATGTGAAATAATTAAATTAGTAAATGAAAAGGCAGGTAAATTAATCAGTGTTGAGCATTTGCTAATAAAAATAATGGTGTTAATAGTTCCCATTAATTTGGTAGCTTCCATGTTGAAGGTCCAAGCACTTTACATATATTACTGGTAATTCTCATTAAAACTTGGTAAGATGGGTAATTTACCATTATTTCATTAAAAGAACCTGGAGCCCAGAGAAATTTGATCAGTTGCCCAAGAGTTTATAGAAATTAAAGCTGGAGTTAAACCTACTTTTTTATGATTATAGTCTGAGGTTTTCTTATACTTACCTCTACCCCCAAAATTACAACTATATTTTAAGAAAAACGCCTTCCTGGCAGAACCTTAAAAATCTAGTTAATATGATAGATCATTGCTTCAGCATTTCTTTGCTTGTAGAGATTAGTTGTCCTCAAAATAGTACCAAGTGCATTTCATTTATTTCCTCACTCAACTAATACTGCCTCTCTGCTCTGTGCAATATGCTGTTATAGCCATAGTGGGGATATCAATTAAGAAGTGAGCAGAATCCAGGAGTCTAATAATAAAACATTAAACATTATTACACTAGTTGTAGAGAACATCATAAAAATGAGTAAACAAAGCAAAGTCAAACGGGAATTTAAGGAGAGAGGTTGGAGTACAGATGGCTGAATGCAGCATTCTGAAGACAGGTAAATCACTACAATGTATTTACTATAATAAACCAAACTTTCCTTACCTTCTGCATCCCTGGCCTAGTGCTTTTCGATTTCTTTAGTCCATACAGCATTAGCACTGTAACACCCAGGAACATTCTGAGTGTACTTCTTTTATATTAGGAGGTCCAAAAGAGAGAACTTCTCTGTTGCAGTTTTTACAAAAATATGTGCCTTTCCTAGACTGCCTCATGTTTGGTAGGTAAAATATTTAGACAATTAATTTGCAAAAGAGAGATGGAGGAGAATTATAAGAGACAAGAATGAAAGGGGCTTTCTATTCTCACAATGACTCACACTTTGTAAGAGAAGTCAGATGGTCCATTTTGGTTTTCTATACACAAGTAACTGAAAAATAATTTATTGAACCAGAGTACCATACTCAGAAAGAAAAGCAATAGCATTTTTCTCAAATTAAACAAGATAAGAAGATATATTCCTTGTAATTAATAACACTAGACATTTGTTGGTCAGCCTCTATAGCCAAAATTGTCGCAGGAAGTCCGGTTGCCTTGGCTGGCTTCCGAGAAGCTAAGCTAGTCATGGACTTTATAGTCACAGGAAACAGCAGGCTTTCTACTTGCTTTTCCTTGGTTCCTTTCCATTTCTGCTCTCCAGAGAAAACATCCAAGCTGTGTTTCTGCAACTTGGTTTCTCATCATTTTCCAGGAAACAAGGGTTCCAGTGGACCTCTGGTTAATTATGAACAACTTTTAATTGTATAAAACATTTCAGCCTTGTCAGTAACTGAAGAGGAAATATGCAAGGTCTCCTTTACATAAAGATAGCCTGTATCCTGAAGATTGGTGGAACTCTAGGCTTTGCTTTCTCAGAGTAAGCCTGAAAACAAACAACAATGAACTACACGTGTGTGTGTGAGTACGTGTGGGTGCGCCTATGCCGTGCTACCTGTCATAGTCTCAACTTGAGGGCAATGATAGTGTGCGGCTCAAATGAGCGATTCTTCTCACTGCAAATTTGGATTTGCTGATGTTTGTCTCGATTTTCATGACATTGTGACTGAGCCACTTTATCTTTGCTTTATTTGGGAATGGTCTTAGTCTCTAAGGCACCAAGCCCCAAAGCCATTGGTTTCAGGAAAAAAGTTCATTTAGCCTGATATCTGTCAGTCTCCTTTCTTCTTGCCTTTCTTTTCTCTTCTGCATGTTGGTCTCTGTGTCTTTTTATTCCTCAGGTCTCATGTAGGTTAAACCTAAGCACTTAGGCTCCCCTGTCTTTAACTCAGCCAGCACTGGTATCTGTATTCCACCACTTTCTATGAATAAATAAATGCAGGGGCCAGCCTTTCAAATATCAGGTCTGACTGGACAAACAGCTTGAGATGCAGCTCCTGTCACAGTTTCCTCTCACCTTGGAACAAAAACATCCCAATGGTACCAAGATGCACTGGACTGTATCTTTAGTTCCCCAGTATGTAAGTTTGCCTGAGTCCTTGAGGTCCACCATGTAACCTACAAATAATTCACATCCAATGAAAGGCAAGTTATGTATCCAAAGGACGAATAAAGGCAGAAAGGATGCATAGGGTAGTTAAGGGCTTCAGAAGAGGTGTTTATGCCTTTTAGAGAATGTGGTAATATTTTATTTGTGATGAAATGTGATATTTTATTTGTATGTTAATAAATAAAGGTCAAATAGCCAACAAGCAAAAGTCTGGTGGTGGTAGCACACACCCTTAATCTGATCACATGGCAAGCAGAGTCTCTGTGTGGTCAAGGACATAGCCAAGTATGGTGACACAAGCCTTTAATCCCAGTACCAACCATAGAGACCTGGAGGTCTGTATAGACAGGCAGTTATGAGAAATCATGTGGCTGGGCTTAGAGCCAATGAGAAAGAACAGAACAGAAGCAGAACAGAAAGGCAATAAAAACACAAGTCAGACAGGAAGTAGCTCTCTCTGGGGAAGCAACAGTGGTGAGGTGGTAAGATAAGGTAGTCGTGGCTCTCTGATCTCTTTGGCTATTACCTCTGTACTTGGCTCTGTGTTTCTTATTTACTAAAACTGTTTAGAATTTCGTCTACAGGAGATAACTACAGTCTAGCTAGTTTGAGCTTTCAGCTAAGAATTTGCATTGCTGAGATTTTTCAGGGCTTCCTCTAAATATCTATGCTTCTTACTTCAAATAAAACATTTTCATTTGCTCCTTTGAAATTCTTCCAACATCAGTATACTATGAAAGCAACAGAAAGCTGAGGTTTGGGCATATTTCCTTTCATTTTCCTACAGGAGGTTTAAACAGAGTTAAACTGTTCATAGCCTAAGTTCATGGAGCATGACCATTTCTGGAAATGTTAGTCCTCTCCATGGGTAAGGTACTTAGATTTCCACTCATTTATATGTTTTAAATATAATATTTTATTAACTCTTAGAGAATACCATACAATGTATTTTTATTGTATGCACCCACCAATTCCTCTTCCCATCTCCTCCCAGATCTACCTTTTATATCTGTACCTCCTCATAACTTCACATCCTCTTGGCTTTATATATTTTAATTAAATTTTATCAATTAGTGTTATGCACATGGGTGTTTTGCCTACATGTGTATCTGTGTACTGCATGCATATAGAGATCCCAGAGGCCAGAAGAGATCATCAGATCCTATGGAGCTGGACTTACAGATGGTTCTGAGCTGCCATGTGGGTTCTGGAATTGAACACTGGGTCCTCTGGAAAAGGAGTCAGTATTATTAACCGCTGAGGCATCTTTCCAGCCCCTTCATGCTTTTATTTTTAATAACCATCCCAGTCCAACTTGTATTGCCCATACAATCATGGCTGTGGGGCCATCCATGTCCACTAACACTTGGTTGACTTAACAGACACCACACCATCAAAGAGTAATGAATCTCCCTCATCCAGAACACATGCACTGTCAAACTTCTACTTGTGGTGGGGACTCATAAACCTCTATCTCTCCATGTTGGAACATTTACTGGCTTGATATTATGAAGATCTTGTGTAGACAGCAACAGCTGCTCTGAGTACATGAGTGTACTGGTCCTAAATATCCAAAAAATATTATGTCAGTATTGTCTTCATTGATTCCTGGCTATTATAGTCATTCTGTCCTTCTTCCATGATGGTCCCCAAGCCTTGAGGGCAGGATTAGAGGTGATATAGGTGTTCCAGTTGTGTTGAGCAGGCCACTGACAATCTCTCACTTTGACAAATTGTGAATTTCTAGGTTTAGCATCAATGATGCTAAGAAAACTTCTCTCCTGAGGTCTGAGAGCTACATTTGTCTACTAGTATAGGGATGAAAATTTATATGGCAGTTTGATACTATGTCTATTTTACCAAGCAACAACAGTAGATTCATCCCTGGAGGCTGTGAGCTCCCCAACCTAGGTTCTTGGCCAGAGTTACCATACCAGACATATGTTTCTCCTATGGATTATACCTTAAATCCAATTTAAAAGTAGTTGATTTTCCCCATAACATTATTGCATCCATGCACACATTTTGCACTCTTGATATTATTGTAGCTCACAGGGCTCATAGCTGAGTAAGACTCTTGATACTCCCCTCCATGCAGACTACATAGCACTTTCCTATAATGTGAAATCTAGCCACCATGGAGGAAGCTTCCTTGTCAGTACCAATGAGATTCCTCCATGATATCTAACCAAAATGTGTAGTGTCTTCGGCAATAGCATCTTAGCATCGAATTCTAGTGGACAACTAAGAGCAGTAGAAATAGCTTGGAATTGTGTGTGGGAGTGGTTTGGAGCATGGCTCTGGGACAACCTGACAAAAACTTGAAGGGAAATATTCTGTATTTGGTACTGGGTTTTCTATTTGTCAACCTATGGATTCTAGGGGGAGAATTATTCCCTGTGAGAGTTGCAACACGGATTACTAAATCATCTCACTAATTAAAAAAAAAAACCCAGAGCCAGATATTAGGGTGAAAGCTGAAAGGTCAGAGAAACACAACAAGCCAGCCACGTTCTCACCTCTATGAAATCCTCAGCCTCAAGAGCATGAGCTCCTGTTTCCTTACACCTTACAAACCTTTCTGTGTACTGCCATATTACTTCCTGGGATTAAAGGCGCGTGTCCTTCCCAAGCAAAGATATGAGTTTTCAAGTGCTGGGATTAAAGACGTGTGCCCCCCCCCACCTGGCTCTTTTCCTAGTGTGGTCTTGAACTCACATAGATCCAGGTGGATCTCTGCCACCCAAGTGATAGGATTAAGGGTGTGTGCCACCACTGCCTGACCTCTATGTCTAATTTGGTGACTGCCTCTGTCCTCTGGTCCCCAGATAAGTTTATTAGGGTACACAAAATATCACCACAGAGAGTAACTCTAATTTAGCTCTTTTAGATGATATACCAATGCATGCACACACAGATGTGTGTGTGTGTGTGTGTGTGTGTGTGTGTGTGTGTTAATTGTATGTTATTAGGCTCCATGTGGCTTTTCAAGCATCTCTACTGTTAGTTATCCCACCCCTTCCCTTACGCTTTCTCTCCCCTCCCCCCATTCCTCTCCCCTAAACCCCTCTCCCAATTTTCCTTTTCCTATCCATATCACTTGTACTCTGCTATCAATTCTCCCTAAATACCTTGTTAATTTAGACAATTCACTTTATCCTTGTATGCTTCGCTACTTACCACTTTTTGAATAGACCACCACTTGAAGGGCTAAATTTTTATAATAGTGTGTCTTTTTAAAATAAATAATATTATGTATGTATATATTTAAGCATAAATGGTATTTTCTGGTGTCTTCCCCATCTTTGACTACTCTATTGTTTATATCCATAGAAATTGCTTTTGTGTATACCACTAGTTCCTTGTTTTGAATAGCTGCAAAGTGTTTATAAGGATAAAGCACCTCAATTTCTCTATTCATTAGAGGTCTTCGTTTCATCTTTGAATAAAGAAGAATAGATAAAATTTGCTTTTGGATTTGTGGGGAGTGTGGGGAAGGCTAAGGTGATATAATGACCTTGTCTAAGGTTGAAACCAATATAATCTTTTAAATATGTAAGATTATGGCACAGGTGTTTTGATTCACAACATTCAATATTGTCCACTGTGAGGGTGCTAACCTTGACATATCTATTTACTAATTCCATGCTTTAAGTAACTACAGCTAAGTTACTTAATTTGAGTGCCATTTGCCTTATCTTCAACATCGATGTTAAGCTTATGTCTTATGCTGATCCATTCTAGATTATGGTAGTTTCAGGTCCTCTTTCTTCCTAATATTGAGGATTTTGTACCTCAGATATGTCTGTGACTTGTGCTCATTCAAGAGCTAGTTATGATTCTGACTCATGCTGCTTTCATCCTCATTACAGAATCTACAGTTATGACCACCCTGTAGAAGACTTCCGGCGCTGAGGCAGAAGACAAAGGATTTCTGGAGTGTCACAGCAAAGCACAAATTACCAACCCGTTAGTAACAACTGTATTTCTCACAAGTTCTGAGTCATAATTATTCAAATGCCTCAACACTTTGAAGCCAAAGGGGAAATAATGCCTCACTCAGTGTCCAGTAATTGCAAAAAATTCAATAGTCAGTGAACACTCCCAATGACAACCATATGATTTCTAAGGATTAAAGGGCTTATTTCTTCTTACCTGGTTAGTAAAGTTCCAAAAACACTGTAAATACTGAATAAATATTGCCCATTATTTTCTCAGTCTTAGTAAGACTTATAAGGCCTTTTGTGTGTACTCAATAAGCAAAGCCCCACAATGCTTTACTCATCACGCCCTCTTGATTTCTCTCACCCTGCATCAAAGCTGTATTGACCATTTCCTTGCCTATGCCTGTATTGTAACTGCACCTTATGCTTGGCTATTGTATGCTTTACTGGTACCAGTAATGGGTGGCTTTCAGATATCTCTACTGTTTTCATTGCTCGAACTTACTGTATAAATAAGGTAACTGCCAAAACCAGCACACTTTTTTAAAATAATGAGATAATGAAATTAATTAAACTGAGA
The DNA here is from genome assembly GCA_902168325.1 of Peromyscus nudipes. Lineage (NCBI taxonomy): Eukaryota > Metazoa > Chordata > Mammalia > Rodentia > Cricetidae > Peromyscus > Peromyscus nudipes. The sequence continues at coordinate 7,422 of CABHPH010152014.1, read as the reverse complement.
TTGTTGTAGAGAAACGGAGATAGATATGTGTTTATTCCTCCATATGGCAATTTATTAGGAACTACTTTAATAGTTTGCCATGGTTCTCTCATTTCACAGAGGGCCAGCCCAGCCCTAACCTTGAGTATTCTCTCTCTCTCTCTCTCTCTCTCTCTCTCTGTCTCTGTCTCTCTCCCTCTCCCTCTCCCTCTCCCTCTCCCTCTCCCTCTCCCTCTCTCTCTCTTTCTCCCTCCAATATCTTTCAGGCATCATTTTCCCTGTGCTCCCTTGCTGAACTTCCCCCAGACTAACTTAGTAAAAATGTCCTTTCTGTTCTCAAAGCATCACAAATGTCCAGTTGTATCTAAATTACTGATTTGTATTTCTATCTGCATTGCCAACTCTGAGATCCTTGAACAGACAGATCTCATTTCATTCATTTTTTTATCCCCAAGAACCTGTAGGGTCCTGACACTTGATAACCAGTCAACATTGTTGCATGGAAGAATGTCATTTCAGAAATGTAATACCTTGCCGGGCTGAGGTGGTGCATACCTTTGATCTCAGCACTCAGGAGGCAAAGCCAGGCAGATCTCTATGAATTTGAGGCCAGCCTGGTGTACAGAGCGGGATCCAGGACAGGCACCAAAACTACACAGAGAAACCCTGTCTCAAAAAACAAAAAATAAAAAGAAGCAAAGAAAGAAAGAAAGAGAGAGAGAGAGAGAGAGAGAGAGAGAGAGAGAGAGAGAGAGAGAAAGAAAGAAAGAAAGAAAGAAAGAAAGAAAGAAAGAAAGAAAGAAAGAAAGAAAGAAAGAAGTGTAATACCTTAATTATGGGTACCCAATCTTCAGTGAGCTTGGAAGTGGATGTTTCAAGCACTGTAACTGAACTTCAGCTATAGACAGATTTTAGAAAGAAAATATTTCAGTAGTATCTTATGATTTTATGTCAGTCAACATTCTAGATTACATTTGAGTCCTAATTCTAACTGATGTGTAGCACATGGATTCATTAATTTTAAGAATTTTTATGCTCTCAAGATATTTAAAGGAGAAATTTGGAAATTATAAAACTAGATATTTTAATAAGATTATTAATCATATATACATGTATAGATCTCAAGACATGACCTTTTAAATAACTCTTTTTTTTTCCCTCAAACTTTTCCGTGCTGGCCATGATTTCATGATTCTTCTGCTTCATCCTCCAGTGTGCTGAGGTCACAGGCAAGTACAACTGCAATTATATCCAGGATAGTTTTTAAACAAAATGGCGACCTCAGTTTCACCAACAGAATTAAATGGCCTTCCAGAAAGATCATTCACATCCTGCATATCATGCGACCCTTGTTTCCCCCACACTCCAAGTTCCTCATTACTGTGTTAACCTCCCAAACGATGCCTATTGATTTAGTCTCTGGTTCCTCTAGCTCATGCATCTACAGTCATGTGGGCAGTGACTGAGCATAGTAATTAGGCCACACATGCCTCTTTCTCAAAAATTTGAAATCTTTATTATAATTTAAAAATAAAGGACTGTTAGTCTATTCATGGCTTCCTTCACGCCTCACTAACTTCCTTGCTGGACCCAAGCCTTACTGGCAGTCCTGTCATCCATGCTCTCTGGTTACTTGAGGGCATGAATGCACTGTGAGCTGGCAAGATGGTCTAGTTCTTTCTCTGTCTAAAAAAGATAACTACCCATTGTAAAATATATGTGGGAGCCCACAAAAGTTTTCTAGTGAGATCTGAGCTTGCTTTACACAGCAGGGGTGTGTTAGGGGATAGCTTGACCACATGCATGGCCACCAGATGTTTGTATGGTCTACACTTGACTGTGCTGCAGGGAGGTCTTTTGCTCCACCCCTTGGCATTCCTTTCAAAAGTCCTTTAATAGAGACAGAAGGGGCCGGTGGGTTTTGACCCAGGCCCTCCTAAGCTATCCTGTGTTTCTAACTGTCTCTCTCCTTTATACTTCTATCTACATATTTCTGACTTCTCCCTCCTCAAGAGTACCCTGGGGGAAAAAGAGGGAGCTGGTCTCCCTCAGATATCTAACTTGAGTGCAATGGTTTTCTTTCCTATTCATCTTATTTTGATAGTGTTTCAATTTTACCTTAAAATATGCATAGAATTTTAACTTTCTAAACAAGAACGTTCATGGATGGTTGATCTGTATCCTCCAGTTTCTATTTAAATAACTGAAAATCACAGTTACTGATTTCAAATTTTAATTGAATTAAATGTAACTAGGTTATTAGGTGCTTCAAGCATAGTCACAGGTTCTAGTATTTATGATGCAGGGGTGGCTTGGAACTTCTCAAGTCATCTCTAACAAATGATTTCACCCAGCTCATTACTATCCATAAGGAAGTTCATATTTTTTTCATTTTTCTTCATTTTATTTTCTTCTATATCTCAATAATAATGGAAAACAATAAGAGAGTATTCTTTCTATAAATATATTAATAATTTGGAAAATGTACAGAATGGTCATGAACATAAAACGCTTAATATTGGTTGAAACTTAAGTCTCCAGTCATCCTAGTTATGTGAGGTATGGAATAGTGGCATCTGGTGGCTGGCAGTGACTAGTGCAACATTGGCTTATCATGCTTCAACCTAGAAACGTGATTCTACCTTAATAAAGAGGTTGCGTTTGTGAATTCATCATTATGTTTTTGGAGTATTTGCTTTATCTCTTGCTAAGAAAATTAGTGTATCATAGTAGTATAAATTTGGTTCTCTCATATTTACAGTCTTAAATCCAGGCTTTTCTCTTTGTAAAAACCGAAAAACTGTACATATAAATTGTTCTTAGGCCTAAAAGAAATAGGAAGTGAGCAAAATGTATGTTTTTGATATGCAGTCTATATTACTTTAACCCCAAATTCAATCTATCCCAGATGTCTCTGTGAATATATATGCCCTAATCTACTCTTTGTCCTCTGTGTGTTATTAAGGTAAGAGAAAAGAAAAGTCCTGAAAATTAGAGATCCAGACCATCCCTACCAGGACTAAATTGTGTGACCCTAATCAGGACATTTAATTCCTTCGACCTCAGTTTTGTCATATTATAAATTTAGGCTAGATAGACATGTGTTTAAAATTTTAATGACAGAAACTTAGTAGATGGCAATGATTAATTACAATGATATAGCTCTCCTCTGATATTTGGCATTTGATACATAGAAGATTGATATTTTAAAAGATGATAATAAGACTTCCCTAAATTCATATTCGATACTCATATAACATCCATTGCTAGAGCACCCAATGGGATACTGATATTCTCCAGGACCACTGGCAAAGAGCCAAAGCTATTACAGACACAAGTTTGAATAAATTAGTGACAGTTTAGGCACAGTTTCTCACACTCAAGAATCCATTAAATATCTGCTGTTCTGCACATATTCAGTTTTTCCACAACCTGTTAAGGACCAGCTCCATTAGAATCATCTGGACATTTGTAACATATCTATCTCTGATGCTTTTCCCCAAACCTATTGAAGGGAGATAACAGGAACCCACACTTTTAACAAAGTTTCATGGTGCTAATGTTGACTTTTCTGACTTGAGAACTACTCACTGTCCCACCCCAGAAATCATGTAAACTCAGACAGAAAGAGGTACCCATACCTTTGAGTTAATGAAAAAGAAAGTCGTTGAAACCAGGACTTAAAACTCAATTGTCAACAAGACCCACAAAAGTAAGTTAAATAAAAAGAAATATTGGTCAACTAGGATTTCAGGGGAACTGTAGTGAGCATCCCTCACATAAGGGTAGCGGCTTTAATTAGCTCTAGTGGTTGTTGTCAGGAGGGAGAAACTTCCCAGGGTCTTACCATCTTTTCAAAAAGGAGAGAGGGATGAAAATAGGATTCTTCCATGAAATCTTCAGTCTGCAGGAGTAGGAGCTAATTCAGTGCAAACTAAATAAAGCACATGCGAAGGCTTCAAATCCCTGCTTTTCATGCTAGATCTTGTTCTTATCTGTGCCCTTTAACTCACACTTTCCACTGCCTCAGCAGCTCTGCAGTTGCAGTCTGATGCTATGTTAGTTACTTTTCTTATTACAGCAACTATCTGACATGGACAACATAAAAGAAGAAAGATTTCGGCTCACTCAAAGGCCTCAGTCCATTCCAACAGGGAGGATGCTGCAAAGCCGTGCAGCTCAACCCATGGTGTCCAAGAAACTGAGAGAATCCATGTGTGCATAACTTTCTCCTTAATCCTTTTTTTCCCCAAATGGTATGATGCGTGCTTGAAGGTGAGTCTTCCTCCTTAGAGGATTTTCTCCTGAAATGGCCTCACCCAGAGTTGTGTCTCACTGCTCTCACACGGGCTTCTCCATCCAAGCAAGCTTATGGTCAAGATAAACCATCATAAACGAATCTACCAAGGTGTCTTAATCTGCAGACAAATCCACACAGACCGATATTCCCACCCTTTATACCATCACATTCTTTGAAATTATTCTTTTGTTCATTTATATGTTTATCGAAGGAGGCTCTTGAACTCACTTCTTTGTGACTCCAGCTTACCATGTCAGCCTGGTTGTCCTTGAACTTGTCATCCTCCTGCTTAAGCCTCCAAATGCTAGTACTACAGACATGTGCCATTGCACTTGTCTCTTTCGAATCTTTTAAAAAATGTGTAGAAACTTTTTTTTGGTTTAAGGCTGTGTCTTTCAGCTATATGCAGCATTTGCAAGCATAGTCTTTCTAAGTAAAATCTCAAATATGTTTTGTATTCATTGGCAATTAGTAAAGGTGTTTGTTTACTCTAAAGTGTCATCTTTTACAATATCAAATTGAAAAGGACCCAATTAGAAAGTAGAAATAGACATCACCATGAGGCATTCTTCAGAACTGAAGGCAGCATAACCAACAGGTACAAAATAAGCAGAAATCTAGATTAAAAATTGAGTAAGTTTCATAAGAAAACCATTCTACCTTATACTGCAAGGAGTATTGATAACAAAGATAGGTAGTCAGATAATTAGGTACGTGTTTTTAAATGTTTTGCTGTTTATTGTTGGTGATAATGATTGGTAAAGAAATATTTCCAGGTAACATGAAACTGTATCAAGGTACCATTAAGAAAAAAATCAAAAATAAAAATATACCACAGTGACAGAGACAGTAAAATAGCAGTAAGAATTGTTAGACACATCCATGTGCTATTAATTATGTCTATATATTTGAATTGGTCATTCAAAGGAATTTTGAGATTTATCACAACCTGGAGCACATCCAAAAGCCACTAAATTTCTGGATAGATGACACATCACCAGGATTCATATCATTGTAAAATGATATGACTCAATTAATTTGAATGAAGATAAAAGACGCCTAAATTTTATGTCCTATAATAGGCTTCACTTATGTGACACATTAGTACAATTTATTAAGGTTGATGATTTGTTGAACATTAGATATGATCATGGCCTTGTATGAGATATTGGAGAAAGAGTAAAAATAAACATGAGATTAACCCCATTCTAGGGTAGTTTGTGTTCAATTAAAGGAATACAAATTAAAAAAATTAAAACATAGAATGATTTTAAACAAATTCATTATTTAATAAGAACTTGTCTCATTGAGTTTTAATAAAGTAAAGTATAAGTGTTCAGCTGCAATAGCTGTAGAAACTAAATATGCTATCTTAGTAGGTTAGCAATACTGACTAGGTTTGAGTCTTCTGACTCAGGCAAGCATTTACTTTTTCCAACCAACAGTCATTGGTTGAAGGTTTTCTGCATTTTTATTAAGTGTTTGTTAACATTGTTCAAAGTCAAATATATAACATATTACATATATGTGTTATATTATATGTATATCTACAAAAATTTCACTACTGACATCTCTATTGAACTCATAGCATTCATAACTCTACTACACAAAATGCAGAATATTATATATGCTGGTCTTCATCTTTATGCATGAAAGTGCTCTCTGTGAAGTGGAATATTATTGTGCCATGTAGCTTTATGGTTATTTCACTCACCACAAAGACAGAACAATTTCATGCCAATATCAGTAGCAGCAACCTTGTTCCAACAACAACCTTACAGGTAATGACTCATATTGCCTAACTTTTCTAACCAAACTTTCTACATATTATGGTAATTTTACATAAATTCTTATTAGCTAAAGGGCAAAGAGGATGGGGAATGGGATTATGAAATAAAAAGCCAGAGAGATGAGATAGGTTATAGGAAAAAAGTTTTTAAGCATTGGTAGGCCTGCTTGAAATGCTGCCTACCATACAGTACAAATGTTATTCTCCTTCCCACAAGAGCTCTGGACTTGAAAGTAAAATAGTTAATTATAATTAATACATGCAACACAAATTTCTAAACAGTCTCATTAATAAAAAGAAAACCTGGAGCTAGATATTGGGGGTGAAACCTGAAAGATCAGAGAAACAGAACAAACTAGCCACGTTCTTACCTCTACGAAATCCTTGGTCTCAAGAGAGTTCCTGTTTCCTCATGCCTTATACACTTTTCTGTGTCTTGCCATATTACTTCCTGGGATTAAAAGCATGTGTGCTTCCCAGTAGTGGGATTAAAGGTGTGTGTCACCATTACCTGGCTGTTTCCAGTATAGCCTTGAACTCACAGAGATCCAGATGGATCTCTACCTCCTGAGTGATAGGATTAAAGGTGTGTGTCACCACTGTCTGGCCTCTATGTCTAATCTAGTGGCTGGCTCTGTCCTCTGATCCCCAAGCAAATTTATTAGGGTACACAATATATCACCACATTTCTCCTTTTTTGTCTAAAATAATAAAAGAAGGTTATAACTAATATAAGAAAAACCTATATACAATAAGTACATTAAGTATATACAATATATATAGTCAATAATTACATTAACAATCTCCAGTCCATCAACATTTGACAGATTCAGAGAAAATACTCCATTATTTATTCTATTTCGGTGAGTCCAACATTTTGTTCCTAATTCACTTTCTATCCTAACTTACATTATCAACTGAAAATTGTCTTTTAATATCTTTCAAACTTAGGCACTTTACACCTCTGTAGTGAATTTCTTTTCTGAATTTGTTAACAAGTTCTAGTCTTCAACTCCCTCAGAGACCCGAGAAGAAAATAATGTTACCTAAGTAAACTGGAAGTACAAACAAGTGAATTCCAAAACAATGTGAGAAATGACAAAAAAACAGCTGGCTGCCTGGACAGTCACCCAAGATTTCTCTGCATAATTGGGACATCTGTCTTTGGCCTACAGGTCTAGCATATCTGACAGACTCATCTGTGAAGCAGGATTTTCTTTCTTTTTTTTTTTCCTTATAATTTTTTTTGAATTTATTTTATTTTATTTTACAATATAATTCAACTTTACATATCAGTCATAGATCACCCCGTTATCCCTCCTGCCACCCCGCCCCCCTCTCCCCGGCCCACCCC